>OY992539.1:217199869-217423839 GCA_963921195.1 Pegoplata infirma
CGTGACTCACGCCAGATTTTTTCTAAGAAATGAGAAAAAAAACAAAAATTTAAGTAAAATTAAAAAACTAAATCACGCAAATTCACGCAAAAATTAAATGACTCACTCACTAATCACTCACGCAGTTTTTTTTTTCAACTCACGCCCACTCACAATCATGTTATTGAAATAAAAGTCACTCACGCGAGATTTACGTGAATCACGTAAATCACGCCCATCTCTACTTCAAAGAGATAAATATTTCATGAGTCCGTTAACAAAACAAATTGTAAATTATATAAAAAAAGTCTCAAGTTCTGAGACATTTTTCCCATAGAAAAGGTCTTAGATTCTGAGACATTTTTCCTATAGAAAAAGTCTTGAATTCTTAGACATTTTTTCTATAGACAAATTTTTAGATTCTGACAGATTCTGAGACCTTTTTTCTATAGAAAAAGTCTCAGATTTTGAGACAATTTTCCTATAGAAACAGTCTTAGATTTTGAGACATTTTTCCAATAGAAAAAGTCTTAAATTCGGAGATCTTTTCCCATAGAAAAAGTCTCTGGATCGTATAGAAAAGGTCTTAAATCTGTAACATTTTGCCTATAGAAAAGTCTCAGATTCTGGGACATTTGTCCTATAATAAAAGTTTCAGATTCCGAAACATTTTTCCTATACCAAAAATTTCAGATTTTGAGACAGTTTTCCTATAGAAAAAATCTCAGATTCTGAGACATTTTTCCCATAGAAAAGTTTCAGTTTCTAAAACAGTTTTCCTATAGAAAAAGTCTCCGATATTTACTTATTTTTCCTACAGAAAAATTGTTAGATTCTTTTACATTTTTCCTATAAAAAAGTATCAGATTCTGAGACATTTTTCATTTAGAAAAATTCTTAGATTTTTTTTTTTTTTTTTTTTTTTTTTTTTTTTTTCTCATTAATTTTTTTATTGAATCTTCACTAAAACTATGTGAACTAACAATAAGTTTTCAAATCTTAAAACTAATATAAATAGCTTAATATTAAGTCCGGCCAGTGCCAGACAAAATTTCACTTGCTCATAAATTATCCAATGTTTTCAAAAGCATCATCCTTCATTTTATAGTACCACGTCAGTAGTGGCCCTCCTTCTTAGGCGTTGGTGACCACTATTATTTAGAAGATTACGCGCTAAATTGTTTGGATGTGATTCTAGTCTCCGTAGGTAGTTCTGGGTATGTCTCACAATTTCATCTTTAACAAATGATACATTTAGATCTCTGTGTATGTTTGAGTTTCTAACGTACCAGGGGGCATCAGTAATCATTCTTAAAATGTTGTTCTGTTTTCTCTGTATTCTTTCCACATTAGACGCAGAGGCAGTGCCCCATAACTGAATACCATAGCACCATATAGGTTTTATAATAGAGCTGTAGATCAATAGTTTACAGTCTAACATAAGTTTCGAGTTTCTCCCAATTAGCCAATTTACTGCAATAGTTTTTAATTTTATCTGGGTTAATTTTGCATCTATATGGTTTTTCCACGTAAGACGACGATCCAGATGAATTCCGAGGTACTTAACTGTTGTGTGTTGAGGTACGATGTGATTATTAATCTGAATTTGGGGACATGTTTCTCGTCTCAACGTGAAAGTTATGTGGATGCATTTCTGCTCATTAACTTTAATCTTCCACTTTTTCAACCAGTCTTCTAATTCAAGAATGTGACTTTGCAAAATACGAGTTGCTTCAAGTGGGTTATTATGAGAGCTCAAAATAGCTGTATCATCTGCAAATGTGGAAGTATGCGTATTTCGATTAGTTGGCATATCAGAGGTGTACAAAATATACAAAAGCGGTCCCAAAATACTACCTTGTGGAACTCCAGCTTGTATGATTTGTGGGGTACTAACAAAATCGTTTTCCTTTACTGTAAACTTACGATCTGTAATGTAATTTTCGAGTAACTTATGTGTATCTGGTGGTAACATATTCTTTATCTTATAGAGTAAACCCTCGTGCCAAACCTTATCGAACGCCTGCGAGACATCAATAAAAAGTGCAGAACAATATTTCTTTTCCTCATAGGCTCTTCTAATTTCATCTACCAGTCTATGAACTTGCTCAATTGTGCCGTGTTTTTTTCTGAATCCAAACTGGTGATCGGGGATAGAGTTGTTTTGAGTGACATAAGTTGTTAATCTGTTCACTAACAGTTTTTCAAAAAGTTTGGATAAATTGGATAACAGACTGATAGGCCTATACGATTCCACTTTTGTGTGATCTTTACCTGGCTTGGGTATCATTTAAACAAGAGAAATTTTCCATTCTGGGGGAAAATGTTGAAGGCGTAATATAGCATTAAAAATAAAAAGAATTATTCTTAATGCTATCCGGGGTAACTCCAAAAGCATTTTATTACTGATCTTATCAATACCAAATGCTTTTTTGGGGTTTAAATCAAAAACTGCCTTTTCGACCTCTCGCATCTCAAACCGGATGGGTACTGCTCTGCGCTGGGGTAAAATTGGTGGCAACTCTACTATAACACTTGATTCATTTGGAGTGAATACATTTTTCAAGTGCTCAACAAACAGATTTCCTTTTTCAGTATCATTTCTAGCCCAACCTCCATTTTGTTTTCGCAAAGGAGGCTTACATATGACAGGTCTTTTCATGTTTTTAGTAGCACGCCATAACGAATAATCCGTTTTTGATGTAGGCTCCAAATTTTCAAGAAATCTATTTAACGAGTCAGCTCTCTGTGATTCTAGCAATCTTCGCAAGTTGTTTGTGCATACCTTTAATCGTGATTTGAGTTGTGGAGATCTGTGCAGTTGCCACTCTCTACGAGCTCTCCTTTTTTCATTTAAGAGTCGTTCGACATCAACAGAAAAAACTGGGTTTTGTCTAGATTGTCGCTGGGGTTTAGTAGCAATTAGAGCAGCTAGTTTGAGATTAGATTCGAAATTCTTAAGCGAGAGGTCAATTTGATCTGGGTTGCTTAGCAAAATGTTTTCCGAGCAATGAGTACTGAGAAATTTTTTATACTTTAGCCAATTTGTTCCTTTGCCTGTCAGTGCTAAGCCACCAGAAGGGGATACAATTTCTCTGGGGTTTGAAAGGGTAACAATAGTGGGTGTGTGATCTGAAGAGAGCTCCAAAGAAGATTCAACAGATAATACGTTTTTCGAAATATTCTTAGACAATCCAAAATCTATAAGGTCTGGAATCTTATTTTGGTCCGAAGGCCAGTATGTCGGTTCTCCGCTTGAAATCACATCCATACCCATTTTACAAACTGTATCATACAACACACGTCCTCTCGGGGTAATGAGGCGTGACCCCCAGAATGTATGCTTGGCATTATAGTCGCCAGCTGCCAGAAAGCGTGAACCTAGTGATTCGTAAAATGTTCTGAACTGATTCTCAGTGATCCTAAATCTGGGGGGAGCATAAATAGACGAAATTACTAGGTTCATACCAAATTCCTCTACACATATTGTAGTTGCTTGAAGAAAATCTTCGCAAAGATCACACATGAGATAGTGTCTCAGTCGAGTTTTAATTAGAATGCCTGATCCTCCACATGCCCTACCTCTGGGGTCTTTAGTATCATATAATGTGTAACCTCGGATTGAAAATAAGCTACGGTGTGTTAAATGAGTCTCAGAAACAAGCATTATATCTATCTGCTTGTTTCTAAGAAAATATTCGAGTTCGTCCTTGTGTTGGCGTAAGCCAACACAAGGAAAAAACTCAGAAAAAACTAGAAAAAAACTCAGAAAAAACTAGAAAAAAACTCAGATTCTGAGACATTATTCCTATAGAAAAATGTCAGATTCTGAGACATTTTTTCTATAGAAAAAATCTCAGACTGTGAGACATTTTTCCTACAGAAAAAGTCTTAGATTCGGAGACATTTTTCCTATAGAAAAAGCTTCAGATTCTGTGAAATTTTTCCTATAGAAAAAGTCTCAGTCCCTGAGACATTTTCCTATAGAAAAATTTTCAGATTCTGAGACATTTTTCCTATAGAAAAAGTCTTAGATTCTGAAACATTTCTCCGATAGAAAAAGTCTAATACGGCGTTCACACTTGCTGTTTTGAAGTGTTCAAGAGTGAGATGTTTAAAAAAGTCTTTGTTCTGTGTCCATTACGTTTTTATTCTGCTACTGGTGTTTTGTTAAACAACTTGTTTATGGTCGGTAGTGTGAACTCCATATAAGTTTCTGAGACATTTTCCCTACAGAAAAAGTCTCAGATTTTGAGAAATTTTCCTCTAGAAAAAATTTGTCAGAGTCTGAGACATTTTTCGTATAAAAATAGTCTCAGACATTTTCCTATAGTAAAAATCTCAGATTCTGAGACATTTTTCCTATTTAAAAAGTTTCAGATTCTGAGACATTTTTCCTTTAGATAAAGTCTCTGATTCTGAGACATTTTTTTAAAGAAAAACTCTCAGATTCTTAGACATTTTTCCTATAGAAAAAGTCACAGATTCTGAGACAAGTCTCAGATTCTTAGACATTTTTCCTATAGAAAAAGTCACAGATTCTGAGACATTTTTCCTATAGAAAAACTATCAGATTCTGAGATATTTTTCCTATAGAAAATGTCTCAATATTAAAATTTTATTAATAAAACAGTTTTATTGATTTACGTTTAGTAGATTTCCAAATCTTTAAAAGTCGTCTTAATTGGCAGCACTGTTTGCATTTAAATATTGCCATACTTTAACTTGAAGATATGGCAAGTGTTAGAAGTTGGATGAATTAGAATCTACATTTTTATTGCTTGTATGTGTGCTTATATACAATACAAACACAATACGTAATTAAAATTTTTATACTGTGCGATGTATTTTTAATCCATTCATGCTGTATCGAGTTAGTGAGGAATTATATTAAAGTGTTGGCAATGCTAAAGAACACACAGCCATCTTACTTCAAGATTGTATATTTGAGGAAATCTGGTAACATTGCCAACAACATTTGCCGTAATATGGTAAAACTGTCAACTGATTGTGAATGTTTTTTTTTACAATGCAGCAGCAGGCAAGAAAAATATAAAAGTATATTTTTTTATATTTTAATGCCTTATTTTTTGTATCTTTACGCTTGGTGAATGAAACTATCATAAAAAGCTAAAATGTCACTCTTTAACCAAAATTTTATTGTACAATAAATATGCGTGAAAACATTTTTACATTTTCATTAAAATTTCTCGCGCCAAAATTTATTTTTTTATATGGAGTTTCACAGATTCGATTTCCCGGGAAAAAATCTGTCAAACTCCATATAAAAAAAAATAAATTTTGGCAACGCGAGGAATAATAGGGAAATTGTTAAAAAAGTTTTCACGCATTTTTATTATACAAAACAATTTAAATTGCTGTGAAAAAGTGACATTTCAGGTTTGTTATGATCGTTTCTTTCTTATAATTGTCAAAAGTTGTTGATTTTTAAATGTTTTATAGCGATTTGAGCCGTTTAAAGTTTAAGTGAAATTTTCGCCGTAAAAAACAGAGTACTTAGCTTTATTGTATAATATGCATGAAAACATTTTTAACATTTTCATTAAAATTCCTCGCGTTGCCAAATTAATTTGTATACCCTCCACTCTAGTGATAGAGGGTATATATAAGTTTGTCATTCCGTTTGTAATACCTCGAAATATTAGTCTAGGACCCCATAAAGTATATATATTCATGATCCTCGATCGATTTTAAGACGATCTAGCGATGTCCATCCAACCGTCTGTCTGTCTGTTGAAAATACGCTAACTTTTGAAGGACTTTACAGAGGCTACTGAAGTTTGGCATAATTGTCAAAAGTTGACAATTATGCCAAACTTCAGGTTGGTATTGTAATTTATCGAAATCGGTCCAGTGGTTCAAAAGTTATAAGCAAAAGAGTGAATTTCGGCAAGGGGTTTTCGCGAATTTACGAGATAAAAACACGATAACTTTCGAAAGTCAATTCTGACACTGCTGAAGCTTGGCATATGTATATATTTCTCGTTCCTCTGGTCTGGTTGGTATTGAGTTTCAGCAAAATTGGTCCAGTGATTCAAACGTTATTATCAAAACCGTGAGTTTCAGGTCGATTTCACATTAAATTCACGTGTTAACAACCCGTTAAACAAGTTTTAAAAATATTGGTAAGTCAAAAAAATATTTAACAACGTTTTTTTGTCACTTAAAAATGTTTTTAAACTAAAAATAAAACAAAAAAAAAAACTCAAAAAAATTTTTACACTCAAAAAAAATTTTACACTCAAAAAAAATTTAACACTGAAATAAAATTTTGTAATTTTTTTTTACAAAAAAAGTTTTTTACAAAATTTTAAATTTTTTCACCGTTAGAAAATTTTTCTAACACTTAAAAAGGGCATTGTGCAGGGTATTTCTAGATTCGTTCCAGTCGAATTTAATTTTTGTACGTGTTAAATATTTGTATTTGACTAAAAAATTCCTTTTAAAGGCCGTGTGGTAAACGCATTTCTCGCTTCGCCTTGATATACTATTTTTTTAAGTATGTTGCCTGCTGCTTGGTTATAATTAAATATCATCTCTTGTCGATAGAGAAAAAAAATGTGGCAACATTGTTCTCTTATAAAGTGTTGCATTTTTTTTATTAAAAGTAAAAACAGTGTTGCATTTAATAGCATTACCAGTTTTAAAATTTTATTACCTACACCTAAATATACACATTTATTTATATATATGGAAAATAACTTCATTTAATGTAAATGTTATGTATTGTATGTACACAAAATGATTTATTACTTGTAAACAATTTGTAACATATTTTACAAATTGACCTTATATAAATTTTCTAAGAATGTTAAACAAATTCAATTTAAGGCAACTTACACACGTTTGAAATGCCAAATTGATAAAAAAAAATTTTGTATATTGGATATTTACAACCATAGACTTACATTGCCATTTAAATAACATGAGTTGACACTTGTACCAAATTTTGCAATTAAAATGTTTAAAATAAATTTATGGTAATGTCAACTAATGGTATAAACAACATACATTTTTAAGCAATTAAGTGAAAATATATACATACAAACACATTTAAAACGCATTTTAAAATAGGAAATTATTGATAAAGTTATTAAGTGAGTGTGTAATTAATTAAAGTTATTTATGTTTACTGAACATATGCAATTGATTTGAAATTTTTGTAATAATTTAGGGAATTTATTTTACAAAGTACACACCATTTAAATTAAAGTGTTTAATTTCAAATTGATTTTGAGTATGTTAAATAACATTGCCATTATCTGACAGATTTGCCAACTATAAAACTAAAAAGGAAACATCTCATTTGCTTGCCAACTGCTTGTAATAAAGTTATCATTTGAGACGATCTAGTAGCATTGCCAACTTAAAAAGGGCATCTCGATCGCTACTTTAATTGGCAACTCTTATGGTAAACCATAGCATAATCTTTCATTTATATATGGGGCATTCCATGTCAAGTCGGACACTTTGAATATTTTTTTTTTAATTTTCCCAATTTGTTAACAGTTTTTAGTACCCTTCGAAAACTCCTTCGTGGTAAATTTTCAGATTTTTTTGATGACCCGTTCAAAAGATTTCGAATTGTTAAAAATTGGTAGTTTGTTCCTCTACTCAAGCTTCTTTTACTCATAACTTCTTCAATAATGGTGCAAATTGCAATTTTTTTTCTTCAAAATTTTTTCTTTTTTACGTTCTTTTAAAAAAAATCCAAAAAAATTCTTAAAAGCGCTCTAGTATGCGATTTTTAAGTTTTGAAATTTAAATCTCATTTTTGAAAATTTTTGTACTCTTTGATTTTTTTGAAATTTTTTTGTGTAAAACTTCTTTCGATTCTACAAATTTTTTTTCCCAGGAGGATCGTGGGATAACGATTATTACAATTTTTTGAAAAAAATTTATTGTAATTTTCCAATCTTAAAATCATTTCTTTTGCTCCAATGGTGCGTCATAGAGGGGTCATTTATAAGACCGACCCCATTAATTTTTACGTCTTAACATTTATTTGGAACAAACTAATACCCAATCTCCAATTTCTAAGGGGGATCCCACACAAAACGACATTTTTTAAAATTAGCTCCAACCGCTCTAACTGCCCTAATAGTGCCCTTAGAGCAACAAAATGTATGACCGATCTACAATATTTTTTTAGTCCAAACATTTTCTCTGAACACACCTACCCTCTACCTCTAATTGTTAAGGCGGTCACCATACAATTTTTTTTTATTTTGCGTAAATTTGTTTTATTTAATCAGCTTCTACCGGTCCAATGGTGCGCCCGAGAAGGGTCATTAGTGAGACCGACCCCCATTTATTTTTATCCTAAAACATTTTTTTAAAACATACCCACGACCTATCTCTACTCCCTAAGTAGGCTTCCATTCAAAATTACATTTTAAGTGGAGATAGGGCGTAGGTATGTTTTAAAAAAATGTTGTAGGGTAAAAATAAATGGGGTCGTTAACAGAGTAATGAGCTTAAAGCATATAAAAATGCGTGGAAACTTTTTTAACAATTTCCCTATAACTCCTCGCGTTGCCAAAATTTATTTTTTTTTTATATGGAGTTTGACAGATTTTTTCCCGTGAAATTGAACAGAGTACTATGCCTTAAGGTGAAATTTTTGACGAGAAAAACAGAGTAGAATGTTATTATTATTAAAACATGATTTTTGAAAGATTCTTCACCGCAACAAAAAATTCTAAAAACAAGAGACTTAAAAAAAAATGGCAACGCGAGGAATTATAAAAAATGTTTTCACGCATATGTATTATGCAAGACAATTTAAATTGGCGTCAAATAAAGTCATTTCGTTTATTTATGATAGTTTCTTTTTTAGAAATGTGTTAAGTTGTCAAATCGCATTAAAACATTTAAAAATCAACAACTTTTAACAATTATAAGAAAGAAACGATCATAACAAAACTGAAATGTCACTTTTTCACGACAATTTAAATTATCTTGTATAATAAAAATGCGTGAAAACTTTTTTAACAATGTCTCTATAATTCCTCGCGTTGCCAAATTTTTTTATGTATGGAGATTGACAGATTTCTTCTCGTGAAATCGAACAGAGTACTTAGCTTTAAGGTGAAATTTTTGACGTGAAAAACAGAGTAGAATGTTATTATCATTAAAACATGATTTTTGAAAGACTCTTCATCGCAACAAAAAATTCAAAAACCAAGAGACTTATATGGTGTTTCTGTTAAACGGACGAAACAATACACGAACGAACGCTACCCGTACGAATTCGTAATGATATCAGTTTCCATAACATTTTCGTTTGATTACGTTATTTTTTTTCGTTAGTTACGTTTGTCTTGATCATTTGTCAAATTACAGTATTGCCACAAAGTTTTTTTTTAGTTTTTGTTTATTTTTTTCATACAAAAGTTATCTAAACTAAACGAAGTGGCAACATCAACACATCAGCTAAAGAAAACAGCTGATCAAATTTCATGTTTATAAAAAAAAAACACAATTATAATCAAATCAGAGTTTTTTTTATTTATTATAGCTAAAAAGTTAACACAATTTTAATAAAAAAACAAATGAAAACAATAATTTGTATGATGACCCGTGGCTTTTAAATTGTTAATATAAATTGGTCAAATCCGTCTTTTTTTCACTGATTTGTTTTAATATACATTTTTTTCAAAGCATTTAACTATAAAACATTCACATTTTTTAATTTTATAAATTAATATTACTTATTTTTGTTATAAATTCACATTTTTCACTTATTTTGTTAAATATTACACAAAAAACTCCTTAACGAATGGTATTTTTCATTCGTGTGGTTTTGGCGTTTTTGACATTTCAATTCGTGTTGTAGAAACGGAAAAATATGAAGAAAAATGACAACTTTTACGTTTTCGTTCGACTAAAATGACATCCGCAATACAGAACCTCAAATTGATTTTCTTATGTCATTTGGACGAACGAAAGTGAAAATTCGTAATAGAGAAACTGGACCTAAAAAAAAAAATGGCAACGCGAGGAATTATAAAAAATGTTTTCGCGCATATTTATTATGCAAAACAATTTAAATTGTGGTGGAAAAATGTCATTTCGGGTTTTTTATACCCTCCACTTAGTGATAGAGGGTATATATAAGTTTGTCATTCTGTTTGTAACTCATCGAAATATCGGTCTGGGACCCCATAAAGTATATATATTCATGATGCCCGATCGATTTAAAGACATTCTAGCGATGTCCGTCTGTCCGTCTGTATGTCTATGGAAAATGCTCTATCGGACAAAATATTGCACAGAGATGACTGAAACTTAACATATTTATTGGAAGTTCTCCCGAGAAGTTTGGTATTTCATTTCAGCGATATCGGTTCAGCGCACAGTGGGTTCGATGGTACCCAAAATGGCGATTAATTCAGATAAGCAGTAGTTTTTGAATATTATATTTTTTTATTCATGACATAATATTAACACGTAAAAATACACATTTTGGAAAAAAAAAAATTGGAAAAAAAAATTTTTTTTAACCTGTTAGGCGTTTTTTTGTTTTTCGGAAAAAAGGGTTATAGTTCACAATTTTTGCTGTAACTTTGGAATGAAAAGCGATAAATTAATAAAAAAAAATGAAAATTAAAGTGCACATAATGTGCTGTCAAAGTAATTAAAGAAAGAACGCATAATATGTATTTATATTATTATAATTTTTTTTTTAAATCCAATTTTTGTTTTTCACAAAATCTCATAAATGTACAAATTTATCTGAAAAAAGTGATTTATGGGAATATTATAGTTTTTTATTAAGGAATTATCATAAATACATAAAAACACAGCATTTTAGAAAAAAAAAATTAACAAAAAATTTTTTTTTTTAATCTTTTAGTCGTTTTTTATGTTTTTGGAAAAAAGCACGAAACCCTTGAACATGTAATAAAGCTACAAAAAAACAAATGGAGGAGACGTTTTTTTCGCGTAGGGGGGGGGAGGATTTACCGGGAGACTATGGGGGACACCTTCCCCTCGCGATAAACGTTGCCAAAAAAATAGATGTCAGTTTTTGCACCTAATTAATACAAATTTATCATTATTTAAATTATTTTTTCTATACACGCCCCCAAAAAGGGGCGGACCGAAAAAATTGACATTCCTGATCCCTCTTGGTTCAAATTCAGGTCGATGAACTTCATATGGCATTAAAATGTTTCATTTATTGAACAAATATACAAAAAAAAATTTGTAAAAAAAATATTTTTCTGGGGTAGATTTAGTTCTTCAAGGGGGAACTTTTTCCCCCCTGGTCCGATTTTGCTCGTTCAAGAACTTAACCAGCCTATGATCATTATACATATTTGTGACAAACTTCAGGATTCTAGCTCTTGTTTTATGTACTTTATGGTGTGCTCAACAACAGACGGACGGACGGACACACGGTTAGTCACAGAATGTCTTAGAATCGACCAGTGATCAATAATATACACTTTGTTGGGTCCTAGACCCATATTTCGATGCGTTACATATGGAATGACAAAGTGAGTGTAAGCCCATACTGTAGTTCAAGGGTATAAACACACATATAATGGATTTGTTTAATAAATGATACCCAGACTTTTTACACAAAAATGAGAATAAAAAAAAAGGGCCGGGCATTGTCCGTACTTTTTTTTCTTTTAAATAAAAGCTGATATTCTATACTTTTTTGAAATCCACAAAACTAAATCCAACTATTACTAACTTAATATGTGGGGCCCATTAAATATGGAAAATATCCCAATTTTGGACCCTTTTTAAAAAAATTATTAAAAACATTGAGACACAATTTTTATAAACAAAAAAAATTTTAGAATTTAGCTTAATCCCTGGTGTTTAAGGTTCCATTATAAAAGATTTTCTTTTAAAAGACTTAATTACACTAATAATCGCTTTAATTGTAAAAAATTTAAATTTTTTTACTTTTTTCAAAAACTGCAATAATTTGTTAACTTTGACAGCTCACCGAAAAAAAAGTAAACAACTTAGTTGATTGATTTTGATAACTAGTGTTGCAGAATTTTATCTACTTTTACCCCATACCAAATTTTATAATAAAAACTTCATTTATAAATTTCAATTAATCGCCACTTTGGCATCATTTGAACCCAATGTGCAGCGGTTCAAAAGTTATGAACGAAAATGTAAGCACACCTCGAAAATTTCAGTACATTCAACATAACCTAAAAATACAAAATGTTTTAATTCGGCTTCTGGTTGACATATGTGAACATAATTGAGCACCAAATGGTATTTAAACAAGTACGAACATATTTTTTGACAAAAAAAGAAAAAAATCGCGGATTTTTTTTTTTACCAAAATTTTTTTTCGCGGATTTTTTTTTTTAAGTTATTTCCTTTTAAATAAAGTTTTTTGCAATAATCTTTTTGAAATTGTGGAGGGTATCACTACATTCGGCAAGGCCGAATTTAACTTTTTTACTTGTTTACGATAGTTTCATTTTTAGAATTGTCTTAAGTTTTTGAAACGCCTCAAATCGCATTAAAACATTTAAAAGTCAACAACTTTTGACAATTATAAGAAAGAAACGATCATAACAAAACTGAAATATGACGTTTTTAGGACAATTTAAATTGTCTTGTATAATAAAAATGCGTGAAAACTTTCTTAACAATTTCCCTATAATTCCTCGCGCTGCCAAAATTTATATTTTTTATATTGGGTTTGACAGATTTTTCCCCGTGAAATTGAACAGAGTACTATGCTTAAGGGGAATTTTCGCCGTGAAAAACAGAGTACTGGCTATATAATGAAAAGGTGGAGTTTCAGTTTTGTTATGATCGTTTCTTTTTTTAAGGTGTCAAAAGTAATTGATTTATAAAATTTTTTTATTGCGATTTGAGGTTTTTAAAGTTAAGCTAAGTACTCTGTTTTTTACGGTGAAAATTTCACTTAAACTTTAAACGCCTCAAATTGCAATAAAACATTTAGAAATCAACAACTTTTGACAATTATAAGAAAGAAACGATCAAAACAAAACTGAAATGTCACTTTTTCACGGCAATTTAAATTGTCTTGTATAATAAAAATGCGTAAAATTTTTTTTAATAATTTCCCTTAAATTCCTCTTTTGCCAATTTTATTTTTTTTATATGGAATACGATGCTTTAAGTGAAATTTTCGCCGTGAAAAACAGTATAGAATGTTATGCTCATAAAAACATTATTTTAGAAAGATTCTTCATCGGAACAAAAAATTCTAAAAATAAAGGACTTAAACCAAATTGGCAACGCGAGGAATTATAATGGTATTGTAAAAAATGTTTTTACGCATATTTATTATGCAAGACAATTTAAGATGTGGTGAAAAAAGTCATTTCTGTTTTTTTTATGATAGTTTCTTAAGCATAGTACTCTGTTCGATTTCACGGGAAAAAATTTGTCAAACTCCATATAAAAAAATAAATTTTGGCAACGCGAGGAATTATAGGGAAATTGTTAAAAAAGTTTTCACGCATTTTTATTATACAAGACAATTTAAATTATGGTGAATTTAAAAAAAAAAAAAATTTTCCGTGAAAAACAGAGTACTAGGCTTTAACTGACAAGTTCTGTCAAAATAGAACAGTTCACTGACGCCCAGTTTTATTATTTCTCTCTCAGCGAGAAAAAGGAATAAAAAATCTCACGATTTATTTTGGTAAGTTTTGTGAAATGATTTGCATATGAGTTGCCAACTAAAACGAATAAAACGTCAGTTTTAGTCACCAATACTACCAGGTTGCGTCAAGTATCTCATATTTATTTCTATAATATAATACGAGTTGCCAACCAAATGTGTTATCTTTAAACCTTTGTTATTTTTCTGTCTTTATAGTTATTTATAAACAATGTATAAAAAATGTTGTTAATTAAATTTCTTTTTTACTTAAATTATTTTTTATCTTTGTTTAACTTAAAGTCACGTTTTAAATTTAAGTGGCAACATACACGAAAATTAACCGTTAAAGGTTACCATATAAACAACAGCATTATTTTGTTTAACTTTTTTTATTTATAGCTTTGACTGACAGTAAGTAAAATACAATATTTTTTGTGCGGGAAGTTAACAGCATAAAAAATAGCTGCTGCTAGTATTGCCAATACCATATTTTTAGATTTGTTTTTTTTTAGTAAAAATAAAAGGTTAGAGGTTAGTTTTACTTAAGAAAAACATAAACTAAAATTAGAGTTGAGTTTTTTGTATATAATTGAACACGTTTTTTTGTTTTTTTTTTTTGAAGAAGTGCTAAAATTTTCTTTAAGGAAAAATATTTTTAAAACGTGGGAATGAGAAAAACAAAATTTAATTTTAAAATAAAAAAAAAAATTTAAGTTTTTTAATTTTTTTCATTTGTAATTTATTTAAAAAACAATCAATTTTAAACCTCTGCTCATTTTTAATAATTTTTTTTTTAAATATTTCTATGACCTAAATGAGTTTAAAGCCAAAGGCATTTATTTATATTTACCACTCTGTTGATGATGATAGACATTATCAATGTTTGGTTTATAAATTTTCAGTATCTTTGTGGTAATAATACAACTCCAACCACAATAATATCTGCAAACAATTCATTTTTGTTTTAGTTGCTATTTAAGTATATTTCTTCTTCTTCATCTTTATTTATTTTTCTGTTCAAATAACAAATAACATTTATTTAAGTCGTGTAATAATCCTCTGAATGAAAAAAAAGTGTTACACAACCCAAAAATACTAAATTGTACAAGAAGAAAAAAAAAAATTATCATTTGTGGTTTTCAACTTTTGAATGCAGCTGTTCAAACGTCTTTTTTTGTTGTATAATGCAACCATGTTATAATAGGAAGAAGATGTGCAACTTACCACAAACTCCAACACTTTTAAGTAGTGGGGGTAGTCACAGAAAATATATTGAAGTCATAAAAATAGAAAAATTTTTAAATTCTTTCAGCGAGTTGTAAGGTTTAGTTGTAGCAGTAGTTTTCTAGAACCAGTGCTGCAAGTCTTGGGGATTTTTTTTCCCTTAATCCTAGTACTCTGATCGATTTTACGGGAAAAAATCTGTCAAACTCCATATAAAAAAAAAATAAATTTTGGCAACGCGAGGAATTATAGGGAAATTGTTCAAAAAGTTTTCACGCCTCCCAGATGGCAAAATAAAACCACACCTGACATACAGCTGACTCTCCCTTTATGAAATCGCTGACATCTTCATACAATTTTTCAAAATATCATCAATGACATGTCAGCAGTTGGTCAGCAGTGTCCACCAGTATCGGTTGCCACTAACAATTCGTTTAAACATGTGCTGACCAACTGCTGACATGTCATTGATGACATTTTGAAAAATTGTATGAAGATGTCAGCAATTTTATAAAGGGAGAGTCAGCAGTATGTCAGGTGTGATTTTTTTTGCCGACTGGGCTTTTTATTATACAAGACAATTTAAATTGCCGTGAAAGTGAAGTGACATTTCAGTTTTGTCAAAAGTTGTTGATTTTTAAATGTTTTATTGAGATTTTAGGCTTTTAAAGTTCAAGTGAAATTTTTACCGTAAAAAACAGAGCTTTAAGCCTAGTACTCTGTGTTTTACGGTGAAAATTTCACTTAAACTGTAAACGCCTCAAATCGCAATAAAACATTTAAAAATCAAAAAACTTTTGACAATTACAAGAAAGAAACGATCATAACAAAACTGAAATGTCATATTTTCACGACAATTAAAGTTGTCTTGTATAATAAAAATGCGTGAAAACCTTTTTTTATTAACAATTTCCCTTGTAATTAACAATTTCCCTTGTAACTCATCAAAATATCGATCTGGGACCCCATAAAGTATATATATTCATGATGCCCGATCGATTTTAAGACATTCTAGCGATGTCAGTCTGTCCGTCTGTCTGTCTGTGGAAAATGCTGTCACGGACAAAATATTGTACAGAGATGAATGAAACTTAACATATTTATTGGAAGTTCTCCCGAGAAGTTTGGTATTGCATTTGAGCGATATCGGTTCAGCGGTTCAAAAGTTATGAACGAAAATGTAAGCACACCTCAAAAATTTCAGTACATTCAACATAACCTAAATGAACATTCAACATAATAAAATGCTTTAATTCGGCTTCTGGTTGACATATGTAAACATAATTGAACACCAAATGGTATTTTAACAAGTACGAACATATTTTTTGACAAAAAAAAGAAAAAAAAAATCGCGGATTTTTTTTTAACAATTTTTTTTTTCGCGGAAATTTTTTTTCAAAATTTTTTTTTTTTCAAAAGTAATTTCCTTTTAAGTAAATAAAGTTTTTTGCAATAATCTTTTTGAAATTGTGGAGGGTATCACTACATTCGGCAAGGCCGAATTTAACTTTTTTACTTGTTTTATATGTAGTTTGACAAATTTTTTTCCGTTTTGAACATAAGCGATTTGTCATTTTAATTCCCTTGTGTTACTTGTAATATAAGGTTTTTATACTTGCTAAATAGTCTTGACAATGGAATTTTAAAAATTCCGAAACACGTGTCGGCTAACAAGGAAGATCTTTCATAGGGCACCCACCGATTGTTCTGAAACTTGCATATTGGAAAGAGGGGATAAAAATAAGAGGTATCTGTTTTTTCAAATTTAGCGGGTCAAAGGGGAAGAAACGGGGTTTTTCCGTTTTTTTTGACGATTTGTCATATTTTTTAAAAAGAAACTATGTGAACATTTTATACAGATCGAAAGGTTTTTTGAAGGCCTATCCAATGGCTTATCGGTCGTTTCCAAGTTCGGCTTCGTTAATTTCCTATTTTCGAAAGTGCAAAATCGTAGGGCTAGTTTATATGGAGGCCTATCCAATGGCGTATCGGTCGTTTCCAAGTTCGGCTTCGTTAAGTTCCTATTTTCGAAAATGCAAAATCGTAGTGGTAGTTTATATGGAGATGTACATATCGACGGCTCCATTCTATAACATGCTAAGTCTAAAAAGCTAGTTTTGAGAAAATCGCCTTCAAAGTTTTTTGAAGATATCTCGGGAACGGTATGAGATAGAACCTTGAGACCGAATCAGTGTTCGAATCACTATTGTAATTGAATTTATTTAAAAGTTATAAATTTGTAGTAGATTAAAGTAACTTGCAATGATATTCTAAGTTCAGATAGCATGTTTAAGTTTGGAAAAAATTTAATATTGAAATTCCTTTTTACTACTAAGAAAGAACACTTAGCATAAAACAAAAATAGAATGAACACTTAGCATAGAACAAAAAAAAATTAAAAAATCTAAACATATCATGCTAAGTATACTTAAAACATTTACAAAGGAAGTTTTTTTTAAACTTTAAATTATACATAGTACATTTGTGCTTATAACTTTGGATATGATAGTCCGATCAATACCAAAATTTTACAGAATCTAAGTTAAGAAACGATGAATTTAGAAATGCTACTTCCAGCAAAACATGTTATGTCGACTTAGCATGTTATGGAATGGGGCCGTCGATATGTAGGACCGCCAAAATCATATATAATAATCTCTATTAAAATTAAGCTGACTCGTATATTTTGTTTGGGGAAATTCCTGCTAGTTTGGTTTTTATTAGGATTTCTTTGAAAGACCACCTTTTTTCATAAGGTGGCAACCTTTTTTAAATTTGAGATTGGGAAAAAACAGGTAACTCATATTGTTCTCCCCTCATTCCCATATGCAAATTTCAGGACAATCGGTGGCTGCCCTCTGAAAGACCTTCCTTGTAAGTCTAAAAAAGAAAAATAATTTTCTTGAACATTATTCTAAAATAATTTAATAGTCCTAATAAGTAAAGGAAAAATGACCTCGAGCTAGAATAAACCTTCTAAAAAAAAATTGTTTATAAAAATTTTCAAAGTGTATTGTACTAACAATAAGTATCAAAAATATTTTTGGACATTTTGCTACTTTTTTTTTAGGAGTCAACGGTAAAAGGTATCTGGAAACGGTGTCTGATAAGGAGTGAGATCATAAAAATGTTAACACACATAAAGTTAAATAAAAAACAGACTACTGAATTTTAAGACTTCAAACCAAATTTTTATTAAATAAAATTTAATACAAAATCATAACAAAAAAACCGCATGGAACTCTAACCACTACGAACAAAGTTATCCACTTTTTCCGGAAACCCTCCCATTAAGGCTTTTATGGTAGTTTCTGTCACCTTTTTAGAGCAGGTGGTCCATCTACGTTTGAAATCTTGCATGTCCTGGGAGACCTTTTTTGTGCCCTTTAATTCTTTTTTAACAAGAGCTCAATATCTCTCCACTGGCCTGAGCTCCGTGCAGTTTGGTGGATTTGCCTCTCTTGGTACAAAAACCACATTATTATCATTATACCACTCCAGCGCTTTCTTGCTGTAGTGACAAGATGCTAAATCGGGCCAAAAGTAAGTGGATACATTGTGCTGACTCAAGAACGGAAGAAGTCTCTTCTGCAAACACTCCTTGATATAAATTTCGCTGTTTATAGAGCCAGATGTCACAAATGACTGGCTTCTTTAGCCGCAGCTACATATGGCTTGCCATACTAGGAATTTTTTGGGGAATTTCGTTTGCTTTTTTGACCGAAATTTTTCCGCAACATTTCCTCGAACATCGGAAACATAAAATTCTTGACCAGGTAGCTGCGCAAAATCAGCCAGGACATAAGTTTCGTCGTCCATTACACAACAGTTGTATTTTTTTATAAAATTTGATTTCAATTTTCTAGCTCTGGTTTTGGCCTCCAAATTTTTAAAAGCGTTTCTATCGGGAACTTTTTGAACTTTGTAGGACTTTAGTCCCGCCTTACGTTTCACTTTACGTACAAAAAAGTCTGAGCATTGGGCTAACCGAGCTGTTTTTCTGCCAGATGTGTTAGGAGCTCTCTTAAGGATGCTTTTAACTTTATATGCCTTACCAATGTTACGATAACCAGTCGTTGTTCCTGTTCCCGGCTTCCTTTCAATTGTTAGGTGTTCCAGATACCTTTTTACCACTTTTGAAACTGTTTGGCGGCATACATTAGTTTCTTTGGCAATTTTTTTGTATGTCCATGTTTGGTTTTGTTGAAAATATTTAATTATTTTTGAACGCACTTTTCTTTCATCGTCCATTGTGTAAAAAATTGCAAATTAAAACTCATGATGTAAATTAATTTATTAACTGACATATTTTTAAAATGTAAACTGCCGAAAAAAAAAAAAATTGGAAGCTTTACACCAAAGTTGTAGGCAAAAATGTGTGTTAACATTTTTATGATCTCACTCCTTACTATACTTTTTGCAAACAAGTTGCCAACTTAAGTCGGAAGCGAGATGTGGTGTTGCCAATCAAGCATATATTCAGCTTAAAGTACTTTTTTCACAACTAAATTAAAAAAAAAACAAAACTAATATCGTGAACCTATATTCAAAATATGCCAACTCAAATTTGACCGAAATGAGTTTCCGATGGAAAATAGCTCCCCTATGCAATACCCATCTGTGGTAAAAATTTCAGAGCAAAAAAATATTTTTTTTGTCGTTTTACATCCATTTTTGTTATTCTGCTAACTCAAAGTACATATTTTTTTGGTGAAAATAAATGCCAACTCCCATTGTAAATTTCCAAAAATTTTTCAAATTTTTTTTAAAAAAAAATTAGACCACATATCTTATTGCATTTGCCTTTCTGATCACGAATCTGGTAAAGATTTTGATATCTAATGCCTAGTTTTCGAGATATTGTCATTTTGAAAATATCGGTAAATAGTGTTTGCAAAAAAAAAAATGCTTATATGTATATATGTAACTTTCAAACTATTTATCAGATTGAAACATTATGAGTGGGGCAAATAAAGTCAATGATATAAGCTTTCAAAATAGCTAGTTTGGAGTGAGCCTTCTACAATAAAGCGTGAGTTACAGAGTGCCAAAGTTGACCACCCTGAGATTAAAAGGCTTTCGGAGCTAGTAACTTTTAAAAATATGCAAAGATTTTTAATTTTTTTTAGTTTTGCAATTACCGCACTAAGGAAAACAAAATCAAAAAAAAAAAAAAAAATTTATAAAAATTTTTCAAAAAAAAATTTATTTTTAGTTTCCGACAAAATATGCCAACTCTAAAAAAATATTTGTTTTTTGATATAGTAATAAATGCCATCTCAAAAAAATACGCAAACCAGTGCAAAATATGAAATTTTTGGCATAGGTAAAAATTGTTTAGAATATTTAAACCATCTTATGGAAGGTACATTGTTTATTTTTACAATAATATGCAAAATAACTATAACAATAATTACTCCTGAAAAGTAAGCTTTTTCGAGTTGGCATTTATTGAATATAGTTCGACGATATGTTAATTTTTTACCAAAATTTAAATTCTCTTGTATAATAAATATGCGTGAAAACCAGAGACCAAATACAGGGTGTTTCAAGTTCGAGTTTCTTTTTCAAATGCAAAGTAAACACACATTTGCAAAGGAAATTTGTTATCTGTTTATAAATATATATAGTAGAGATTCTACCATTTGCGAATAATAAATAATATCTTACAAATGTCCCCCGAGTGTGGACATACACACGTCGATTCCTTTAGCGAAATTTTCGATGACATTTTTACCACCAACGGATTACGATATTGTGACGTGTAGACAACTTTTTCTTCGCCTATTGTTAATGATATCGAATTAACGATATGTGTATTCAAAAATCCAACGAAACAATGATTTTATTGCAAGCGAAATTCCCGTACAGAATGATTTCATGAAGATCGGAAGCAATTTGGCCACCAAGATCGCCACCGTTAACGGATTACGGTATCGTGACATGTTGACAACTTTTTTTTGGCCTATTGTTGATGATATGGATATTGACGATATGAGGTTTCAACAATATGGTACGCCATGCCAGACAGCCAACGAAACAATGAATTAATAGCGAGAAAAATTCCCGGAAGATTATTTCACGAAGATCTGAAGCAACTTGGCCGCCAGTATCGCTAGATTTAACGCCTTTGGACTATTTTCTTTGGGGCCATCTTAAAGAGAGTGTTTAAACAAATAAACCAGAAACAATTTAAGCCTTGAAAGGCAAAATTTGGCGTGAAATTGCAGAGATAAAGCCACAGGTATGCCAAAATGTCATCGAAAATTTTGCTTTATGAATCGACGTGTGTAAGCGTAGACACGGGGACATTTGGAAGATATTATTTTTATTCATAAATGGTAGAACGTCTACTACATATATTAATAAACAGATAATAAATTTCCTTTAAAAAAGTGTGTTTATTATGCATTTGAAAAAGAAACTCGAACTTGAAACACCCTGTATAACAGTTATGTGTGTCTTTTTGTTTTAAAAAAATCATTAAACGAATGTTGTCCAAACTAAGTATTTTATATATGAATTGACTTCTAGAGATGCCCCGTGTTAAAATTTGCAATAACTTTTATTTTTTGATTTTTATCATAAAAGTATAAAATAACAGTTATTTAAAACTTTTTGTTCAAACAATTTAAAATAACTTTTATTTTATACTTATTGGAGTAAATAACTTTTATAACAGTTATTTAAAAAAAAAATCGATCAAATGTTATATTCAGAGACCAAATATAACAGTTATATGTGTCTTTTTGTTTTAAAAAAATCATGAAACGAATGTTGTCCAAACTTACAATTAGTATTTTATATATGAAAAGACTTCTAAAGATGCCCCGTGTTTAAATTCGCAATAACATTTATTTTTTTGATTTTTTCAATAACAGTAAAAAATAACAGTTATTAAAAACTTTTTGTTCAAACAATCTAAAATAACTTTTATTTTATATTTATTTGAGTAAATAACTGTTATAACAGTTATTTTTAAATAAATCAATCAAAGTTTATATCTTTAAATCAATGATTGAAGTATTAGATATCAATAGGATTCTTCTGCATGCGTTTATTGTTGTTTTATTTTAATAACTCGAGTTTTTTAAGGCTCAAAGAGTTTTTAATAACAGTTATAAAAAATAAAAGTTTTTTATTTCTGTTATTTTGAACAGATATTTATATAAATCATTTCAAACTGTTATTTTTAATTTTTATTTTTGAACAGTTAAATTTGATTTTTTTTCAATAAATCTCATAACTGTTATGGTCTCTGGTGAAAACTTTTTTTTCAGAATTTCCTTATAATTCCTGGCGTTGCCAAAACGATCAAAACAATACTGAAATGTCACTTTTTCACGGCAATTTAAATTTTCTTGAATAATAAAAATGCGTGAAAACTTTTTTAACAATTTCCTTATAATTCGTAGCGTTGCCAAAATTTATTTTTTTTTGTATTTTTTGTTTGACATATTTTTTTCCCGTGAAATCGAACAGAGTACTACGCTTTAAATCAAACAGAGTACTATACCTTTTAATTAGTTGTATCTAAAATACATTACATTACATTTAAATTTAATAGAATTACCAACTAATAATTTGGCACTTCTTCGATATAAAATTGCCTAGAGCTCTGTTCATGTCATTACAAAAAAGTTTTGTATGTCATATTTTATTTAGCCTATCTGCGATTACCCCTCATTTATTTTATGATATTTTTCCTTCATAGTTAATGCCATTTTAGCATTTAAACAGCCAAAAAGAAGCCACTATTTTATATGTTCATTTTCATAAGCTACATAACAAATAAAATAAATATAAAAAAAATTCAACTGACAATAAAATGTATTCAGTTTAAATGTCAGACACGCAATTGTTTATCAAAAGTTTTTTTTTCA
This sequence comes from Pegoplata infirma, assembly GCA_963921195.1. NCBI lineage: Eukaryota > Metazoa > Arthropoda > Insecta > Diptera > Anthomyiidae > Pegoplata > Pegoplata infirma. The sequence goes on from OY992539.1 coordinate 217,222,601, forward strand.
CTTTTTTTCTGTTCAACTTTTATGACATTTAATTTTAAAGCTTAAGCTTCAGGAATAAACGATTAAAGCTTGATTTTTTAATTGCATTTTAGTTTATGAAAAATTAAAAAAAAACAAATTGAAATTTTATTTTTTTTATTCAACTGCATGGCGCTGTCAATGGTTTTATATTTGTTCAGCACTCCTTATTAAAAAAAAAAACACCACCATTTGACATTTCGAAGTGATTATCAGAAAACACGATATTGTAGAATTTTATTTGCTATGCTTTAACATAATTAATTGTAAATTATTAATACTTTAGTTATACATATAAATTATGGTGAAGTTTTTTTGAAGGTCATGCTTTAGCAGAACAAGTGTCTGTTGGTTATGCTGCAATTAAAATAGTTATTGCTGATATACATAATTTTGTTCAAGAATCATAGAGTTATACCAAATATGGTGATTTGTTAGAATTACCAACAAGTAAATTGCATTTCACACGACAGATTTGGTGATAGGGATCTTTGACGGCGACACAGAGTGGTATCTCTCAATAACAACTTAAGTTGGTAACTCATACACTACTAGGGCTGCCAGACGGTCTTTATTTGGCTTGACGTGTCAAGAATCAGGACAAAAATTCATTTCTCAAGGTAAAATCAATTTTTGACTAAAATGTCATTATGTGGTGATTTCTCTACTGAGACTTTTCTATTTAAATATTTGTAATATTAATAAATTGTTAACATAACTTTAGTTTTTAAAAATTTCTTTAAATTCCTTAAAATTTTCATTTTAATGTAATTATATGAAACGGAAACATATTTTGCAATTTAACTTTTCTCCAAATTTAATTTCAAACTAAAAGTTTTTCACTTTCCCTTCTTCCTCCTCCATTCGATAATCTTTTCTAATAAACTAAAATATAAGTTTTCATTTCTATTATTACATTTTTTTCCCCAATTCCATTCAATTTTCTTTTGTAAAGTTTCTTTTACAATCAGCAATTTTATTGTAAAAACAATTAGTAAGTTTTTCCGTTTATTTTTCCCTTTTTTCCCAATTTCTTTATACTTGCAACAAAATACTGCAAATTTATGACACTTGTATTTTATTGACCGTCCAGATTTCAATTTTGTTTGTTGAAGTGGCACAAATACAAAAAAACACCCCTAATTTTACGCTTGTTAAAAGTTCAGCAAAAACTTTTAATAAAGCTAGTGTGATGTTGTCTTTACATTTTAGAATATGAAAAGATTTCTTTGCAAAATACCACCAATTGTCCTGAAACTTTAGCGGGTCAAAGGTGAGGTTCTCCCTCGGGGATTTTTTTAATTTTTAATTTTTTGAAGATTATTTACATTTCTTTAATAGAAACTATAAACATTTTATACAGATTAAAGTTAAAGTCCTATGCAGTGGTGTATCGGTGTATCGGTTGTGTACAAATTCGGCATCTTTAAGTCCTTATTTTTCAAAATGTAAAATCTTTGTGGTAGTTTTTATGGCGATGTATAAATATACGTACGACCACCAAAATCTTTATGAAAATTAAACTGACCCGTATTTTTGCGTTTGGCGATGGACAATTTTAAAATTGACTTCAAAAATTTTAAAATACATTTGGAAAATTTTAAATGCAATTGGAAATGTTGTAGAAAAAAATGTCGAAAATCTAAGAATTTATGTAGACAAATATTTACCAGAAATTAAAAATTTAAACGTACACAAAATGAATTAGAATCGGAAAATATTTAATGAAGCTTAAGGAAAAGTACTAACCGAAAGATTAGACAATTTAATAATCAGCATTTTTTTATGGCGCCCAACGTGGGGCCAAAACACACAAGGCTTAAGAACGCTTTTCCTTGCAATAAATTTATTATGACCTTTGCACTTAAGAAATACAATTTTATCATTATTAAAACAATTTTTTTTATATTCACGCCTACAAAACGGGTCGGGCCAAAAAAATTGCATATATGGTCCCAGTACAGGACTTTGTACGTCTTCTTTCATAAAAATATTTAATTTATTTAAGAAAAATTCAAAACAAACTGTAAAAATGGCGTTTTGTTAGAGCTTGGTTTAGTTCTTGAAGGGGAAATTTTCCAACTTAACCAGCATACGGCCATAATTCATATTCGTGCCAAACTTCAGGAGTCTAGCTCTTTTAGTTTCCCAGTCAGCAAAAAAAAATCACACCTGACATACTACTAACTCTCCTTTTATAAAATTGCTGACATCTTCATACAATTTTTCAAAATGTCATCAATGACATGTCAGCAATTGGTCAGCGGTTGTTTAAACGAATTGTTAGTGGCCACCGATACTGGTGGACACTGCTGACCAACTGTTGACATGTCATTGATGACATTTTGAAAAATTGTATGAAGATGTCAGCGATTTCATAAAGGGAGTGTCAGCAATATGTCAGGTGTGATTTTATTTTGCCAACTGGGTTGGACTGCATCGTGCTTTCCACAGACGAACGGATATTCAAAGAACTAAAGAGAATCGATCATGTATCAATTATACATATGGGGCATTCCATGTGAAATCGGACACTTTGAAAAACTTTTTTTTTAGATTTTCCTAATTTGTTCACAGTTTTTAGTACCCTTCGAAAACTCCTTCGTGGTAAATTTTCAGATTTTTTTGATGACCCGTTCAAAAGATATCAAATTTTTAAAAATTGGTAGTTTGTTCCTTTACTCAAAATTCTTTTACTCATAACTTCTTCAATAATGGTCCAAATTGCAAATGTTTTTTTTTTCAAAATTCTTTGTTTTTTTACGTACTTTAAAAAAATCCAAAAAAATTCTTAAAAGTGCTCTAGTATGCGATTTTTAAGTTTTAAAATATAAATCTAATTTTTGAAAATGTTTGTACGCTTTGATTTTTTTGAAATTTTTTTGTGTAAAAATTCTAACGATTCTACAAATTTTTTGCCCAGTAGGATCGTGGGATAACGATTATTACTATTTATTAAAAATTTTTGAAAAAAAATGATTGTAATTTTCCAATCTTATTATCATTTCTACTGCTCCAATGGTGCGTCATAGAGGGGTCCATTATAGAATGACCCCCATTAATTATTACGTCTTAACATTTCTTCTGAACAAACTAATACCTTATCTCCAATTTCTAAGGGGGGCTCCCACACAAAACGACATTTTTTAAAATTTGCTACAACCGCTCTAACTGCCCTAAGAGTGGCCTTAGAACAATCAAATGTATGACCAACCCATTCAAAATTACATTTTTATAAAATTTGCTCCAACTGTAATTTGTATGGGAGCCTACTTAGGGAGTAGAGATAGGGCGTAGGTATGTTTTAAAAAAATGTTGGAGGGTTGAAATAAATGGGGGTCGGTCTCACTAATGACCCCTCTCGGACGCACCATTGGACCGGTAAAAGCTGATTAAATAAAACAAATTTACAAAAAATAAAAAAATCTATTAAATTGAGATTTTGCAAAAAACTGTTTAAAAATCTAAGGGCCCAATTTTTTGTTTGAAAATCTGAAATATTTTTATGGCGCCCAACGTGGGCCACATACACCCTGCAGAATAGCGTCTCGCTCTACCTCCGGGAGCGTGCACTTTGCCAAATAATTTACTGGTGAAATCTTCTTGATCATATCCTGGAGATCCTGCGTTACAAATTTGAATATTGGAAAAATATGGCGCCCAACGTGGGACCATAATATACGACACCTATTGTTTCAGAATAAGAAATTTTTTTATATTGCCCCACGTGGGTACTGAAATAAAAACCCTGAGATTAAGAGTTTAACGTTATTTCGCCTGAGCTAGAGGGGCAATTAACCCTCTAATGCACAAGGCCGTTTTTAGGCGGCCTTTGTGAATTTGGTTGTAAATTTTAAACGGCATAACAAAACAAGAAAGTGTGTGATTTTGAAAGCTATCAGTGCACATCATTATATTGTGCTCTTCTTCATTTCTTATTTTATTTTGTTTTCAAATTCACTTTATGCATATTTATAAACAAAAGAATATGGGTAGTGCAGAAGAGCATAATATAAATCTGTGCAATGTTAGCTTTCAAAATCGACCACCCCTTATTTGTAATTGATGCCGTTCAAAAGTTATAAATAAATCCAGAATGCCGCATTAGAGGGTTAATTTATATGATGCAGAAAAAGACGTATTAAGTAGAAAAATATGGTGCCCAACGTGGGGCCGTAATATACAACCCATATTGTTTCAGAATCGGAATATTTTTTTGATGGTGCCCAAAGTGGGTCTTAAACCAAGAACACTGATATTAATAGTTTCGCGTTCTACCGCCTGGACACTAATTTTTTTGCGGCATAGTCCTGTTACAGCCCTGCACCCTCAAAAAATACAAGGTCATACAGCCTTAAGACCTTGCTACAACATTAAATAAAAGGGGGAAAATTAAAGAATATGAATGGTACAGAATATAAATAAACAACAAAAAAATAATATTGGAAAAATGTTTTAAATTAAAATCGGATAACACCATGATATATTATATTGTATCATGTTATATATTATTTCTAGTATCTTTAGTTTAATATGCTCCCTGTATTTATCAGATATACATCTTTATAAAATGACAGTCATAAATTTTATGACTTTTTTTATGCTGCTGTAGTAGTAGTAAACATTTTTAAATGAAACTTAAAAAAAAAATAATTTATTTAAACACACAAAAAATTAAAGCCGGTACATGAGATCTGTTCTTTTAATCTTTTTCTAAAGAAACAAAACCGAAATGAGAAAAAAAATAAACTTTTTAAAGCTTCTTGTCTTTAACCTTGATTGCAAAGACCACTACGGCAACAACAGCAACAACAATAGCAACAACAACAGCAACAACAACAGCAGAAACGGCAACAACAATAATAATATTCCAGACAAAGTTGCAACATTGCAACATATAGTATATGTTGTACTTAAAAGAATTAGTTGATTGTAAGCACACGCTAAATACGTTTGTTGTTTTCAAAACGTTTATAGTTGCTCGTTTCGCGTATTTTATTTAACACAAGCATACAAAAATAAACACACATACAGACAAAACCCAACAATATCAGACGTTAAAAGAATTTTTAAATTAATTTTCTTATTTGTTGGCTGTTTAACTTTGGTAGCTAACTAACTGCCTGGTTGGTTGGCTGACTGTTTGATTGTTCTACTATGGTGCTATTATTGTCCATGGAGAGTGGAGTAGAATAGTATACTTGTGGCACTATAATGTTTGCGTAGCTAAATCTACAACCCACGCTTCGACTTCTACTTCATGTACTATTTGGTGTAATGTTAAAAGAGCAGCAAATAAGCAGCAATTGCAAAGACATAACAACACCAACATTTTTACTACTACTACAAACTTTACATATAAACAACAAAACATAGCAACATGCTACATTTATTTTTTAAATACATAGGAAGGTATCCATAGGGAAAATAAAATTTTTAAAAGGTTGGGAGAAAACAATTAAAAAAAAATTTATGGCGCCCAGAGTGGGGCCCGGAGCCAAAACTCTGATTGTTTTAAAAAAAAATTTAGTTTAAAACTAGCAATTTTCTAATTTTTTTGAGTGTATGATAAATGTTTCCGAATCGATTTTGTTTACAAAAAATATCTTCATTTAAAAATATCTACATGTGAAATTTTGTTTGGCGCCCAACGAAGAGCCTGAACCCTGATTGCTTTAGAATGGGAACAAATTGCCCAACGAGGTGCTCGATTCCAAAAAAAAATTCTGAAAATCTAAGAATTTTAATTTATCAAAACATTTCCGAAATTTAGAATTTAACAGTGCTAAAAATGAAAAAAAAAAATCGAAAATATTTTCTAGCGCTAAAGAAGGGGCTGAATACAACGTCAAAATTGTTTCAAAGATTTTAATATTTTTTATGGCGCTCAAAAAATAATATAAGATTCCTGGTGTTAAAACTTTTTCTATGGACGTCACTCATATCGCTTTCTCTGGTAGCTCAGAGTTTTCCTAGACAAGGAAGTTTGATATCAAGCACGTCATATAAGACTGGAATTTTTTTTGTATGGCAAAAAAAGATTCTCTTCCGATTTTTAACATCCAGGCAAATTTTTATTCTCCTGTGGTACAAATTTAAGGCCAATTGGATTGAATTAACCGTGACGCCCGACGAACAAAGTTTTGGATATTTGAAAATTAAAAAAATGAAATAAAAAAGTCTTGTCATGTTTATTATTATTATTTTTAATTTTTGGCGCAGTCAAATTTTAAATTTTGTAGAATTTTTTGTGTATTAAATTCTTTGACTTTAAGACATTCTTTTGAAATCTGGCACCTCTTGGGGTGACTTGTTCATATTCTACAACAATCAGGCTCTGGCCCTTCGTTGGGCGCCATAAAAAGCTACACAGTCTAAAATATTTATGTTAATACTCTACATTAGAGTGACGTTTGTTCTTTAACTTTTAATTATCCCAAGTGTTCGCCAGGCGATCAAAGTTTTGGGTTATTGAATATTAAAAAAAAAGAAACAAGTGGGAGTGTTAAATTCGGCTGTGCAAAATCGTTAGTGTCCGACCGAATATTCGGCTCTGGCTTCGACTCCGGCCTAAAAGCACTATTCGCACACTATTCGGCTTCGGCCATATTTTTGGCCGAATACCGAATAATTGTGAAAAATTTGCACTCACGTGTTGAAAACACACCAAAAACACTTGGAATCACATTAGTAAGCAAACAAAATTTTACCTAGTGTTTTTGCAGCTAAAACAAAATTTTAAACTCCAACAAAATTTTCACTCGAAAAAAATTTACACTCAAGAAAATTTTTTTTACAAAAAAGTCGAAAAAAAGGTTTTTGTTAAATATAAAATCATTGTAGACATCATTTTTATACATTTGTGAATTCCGCCTAGTCGAATTTCACTTTTTATCTAGTTTTTACTAAATAAATATATTTTTTTTGAATATTCGGCTTCGGCTTCGGTTTTGGCCGAATAGTGAACATTTGGCCGAATATTCGGCTCTGGCTTCGGCCAAAAAAGGTGTATTTGGTCGGACACTACAAATCGTTAATACCTCCAACATGCTTAAAAATTAAAAAAAAATCCTGGGCGTCCTTTTTTTTGGAGGGGAAGATCGGCGGGGGCAGTGGGGACATTTATACAGTTTTATCACCATTTAATTTATTTTTTATCCACGGCCACAAAAGAGAGTGGGATAAAATAAATGACATTTTCTAGTCCCGTGGACCCAACTGCAGGACTTTGAACTTGTGACATAAAATTGTTTCATTTGCTTAGCAAAATTATAAAAACAAACAACTTGAAAATTGCATTTTTTTCAGAGGTTAGGTTAGTTCTTAAAGGGAAACTTCCCCCCACCATCCGATCAGGAACATTAAACATATTGGCGCTAAACTTCTGAAGTCTACCTCTTTTACTTTGGACTGTATCGTGTCTCCTACTGACGGACAGACATCACACATGTCTTACAAGGAAGGTCTTTCACAGGGCACCCACCGATTGTCCTGAAACTTACATGTAGGAAACAGGGGAGCAAAATAAGAGTCACCTATTTTTTTATAGCTGCCCAATCTCACGTTTAGTGGGTCAAAGAGGGGGGGGGGGGGGGGGGAACAGGACTTTTTTCGTTTTTTGATGATTTTTCCCATTTTTTAAAAAGAAACTATATTAACATTTTATACAGGTCGAAAGGATTTTTGAAGGCCTATCCAATGGTGTATCGGTCGTGTCCAAATTCGGCTTTGTTAAGTTCGTTATTGTCAAAAATGTATAATCGTTGGGGCAGTTTATATGGAGATGTATATACGTACGACCGCCAAAATCATATATAATAATCTCTATCAAAATTAAGCAGACCCGTATTTTCCGTTTGGCGAAATTCCTACTAGTTCGGCGTTTATGCATATTTTCCCTAAAGCCCCTATTTTTTCATAAGGTGGCAACCCTTTTTTAAATTTGAGATTGGACAGCTAAAAAAACACAGGTAGCTCTTACTTTTTACCCCTCATTCCAGTATTCAAGTTTCAGGACAATCGGTGGGTGCCCTGTGAAAGACCTTCCTTGTTAGTATCAATCACTGATCAATGACATTGTGCAACAGTGAAAAAAATACAAAAACTTCACTATCAAAAAAATGCTGAGATTCAAAAACTATTGGGGGTCGGTCATACACTTGACTCTTATACGGGCACTCTTAGGACAGTTAGAGAGGTGGAAGCAAATTTTATGGAAATCTCATTTTGTATCGAAGACCCAATAGGGAGTATACATAGGCTGTAGGTATGTTTGGAAAAAAATTTTCGGGTCGGTCTTAGCTTTGACCACTCTAAGAAGCACCATGGAAGCGGTAGGAGCTGATTTCATAAAATAAATTTATCAACAAATAACAAAATTGTATCAGGGCCGCCTTAAGGATAATAGATAGAGCGTGAGTATGTTCTGAGAAGATGTTGTAATGGACAAAATATTAATGGTCGATCGTACATTTGACTCCTCCAGGGGCACTTTTGAGGTAGTTAGAGCTGTAGGAGCAGTTTTATAAAAATGTAATCTTTGTATGGGAGCCTCTTAAGGAGTGGAGACAGAGTTTAGTTATATTTGCAAAAAAATGTTAGGGGGGGGAGAAAATAATGGGGGTCGGTCTTGCATTTTATTCCTCTAGTGGCAATTGTAGGGCGTTTTGGGGCTTTTTGTGGACCGATATTTTGATGCGTTACAAACGGAGTGAGTATATACCCATACTATGGTTGGAGGGTATAAAAAGAAATATATCTTAATTTCAATGCCCTGCACACGAACATCAAAAAAAATTCAAAATCTGTCAAACGGTTTTTGAGATATCGCTATTTGAAATTTGCAAAAAATGGCCGTTTTTTCAACGTTTAAAAATTAAAAAAAAAAAAAAATCTCAAAATTCATTTTCCTTGACCCTTTCACAGAGCGTGGGACAATCTTTCATTTAAACTGAATTTCGATCAAAGTTTTGAATATTTGGAAAATTTCCAGACAATTTTCGAATTTTTGAAAAATTAAAAAAAAAAATGATCCTGCGATTCATTATTTTTATTAGTTTAAGCATGCTGAAGTCGGTCAAGCGATTTTCGATATATCGCCAAGTAAAGTTTGTAAAGAAATTTTCAAAAATGGTGGGTTTTTCCTACGTTCAAGAAATGTAAAAACAAAAATCTCAAATTTTTTTTCCATTGGCTATTTTATGGAGATTGAGACAAAATTTCATTTAAACTTAATTTTAGCCAATCAGACCATTTTTGCTATTGGCGCCCTTCGATCAAAGTTTATAGTTTTTTGTGAAAATTTTCAATAAAACCAAACTTTGATCGAAGGCCACCCGGAAAATAATTTTAAATCAAAGTTTGTTTCAAGCTCCATGACGGGGTTAAGGAAAAATGATTTTGAGATTTTTTTATTTTTAAATTTCTTGACCGTAAAAAAAACCGCCACGTAGCGAATTTTTTGAACTTTCAAAAATATAAAACATTGATCGCCGTTCGTCACGGATTGATTTATTCCGATTCGCCTAAAATTTCTACCACATAATTTTTATGTCTAGTGGAATAAAAAAATTTCCCAAACACTTGGGAAAATCAAAAGTTAAAGAAAAAAAATTTCAATCTAAGGTCATTTGCAAGTTTTAGCAGATTCTTATTTACCAAAATTATGCATTTAAACCAAAAATATGTAAAAATATACATTTCCATTCAAATATGCAAAAAAATAATGCCTTCTAGCATACCTTCCCTTATTGCAATTGTAATGTTTTTGTATTTTTTTTGTATTTTTTTTATTTTTAGGTTATGTTTAACATGATTTCTTTCGTGGGTACACATTTGTTTTCCCTGTTTTGTGCTTTTTTTATATTTGTCTGTGGGTAAGTGTATCTTAGATTTAGCAATTTCCTAAGTTTTTTTTTTTTAGTTTAAATAGAATTAAATAGAAACCGTCAATAAATTGCCATGATTTTGTGCTAATGAAGTATTTAATGGAAACATACAAAACGCCCATATTAAATTTTAAACAAAATTGTAATTGTGGAAATACTAATATTAATAGGATTTTTGCGTTGGCAACTTTGACACGTTAACTTCCACATTTCTATTTGAGTTTTACAACAATTTGACAAAACTTTTTTTTTATGCAAAGCTATAGATTGAAAACATAATGATGGGATATTTGGTTGGGAATTCTAAAAATAGAAAAAAATTCTACTTTTTTAAGTGAGTTTTTTGGTAGTTGGTTGGAACATTTGGTTGGCAAGTCCAAAAATAGAAAAAAATTTAGTTTTTTAAGTGTGATTTTTGGTAGTTGGTAATACTGTCTCTTGGTCTTTAAAGCATAGTACCCGTTTTTTAACGGTGAAAATTTTAAAGAGGAGAAATTTAGTGTAGTTGGCAACTCGTGGGAAAAATCATAGGCTCAGACTTAAATACTTAAAAATTTCCCATCTTTAAATTACCCTAATCACTAAAGATTTAGCACATTTATTTTAAAAATGCCTGCTAAAACATTTAAACTATCATTTACAGTTAATTTTACCTACAAAATTCTTTAACGGTATAATTTAACTAAATAACTTTTATTTTTAGTTAAAATTTACCTAAATTCCTTAGCAAAATTATGTTATTTTCAAAAATATTTTACTTTAACAAAATTCTTTTGTTAATAACTTCTTTCATCTTTCAAACAAATATAAATTCTTTTGATTTTGTGTATCATCCATCTAACAACAAATATTTAATCCATTAGCAACAAAAATTCTAATTTTGTTAACCAAAAAACATTTGTTATTTTCCATTAAGTCATATATAAACATTAAATGATTGCTGTTGTAGAATGTACGCCTATTTACAAACGCCCTCAAAGAAATTTTACCACAAATTTAAACCAAAAAAAAACTTTTTTTTCTAAAACTCAAGGGAGACTTACAAAAGTTTTAGGGACTGAAAGAAAATCAAAGTCAAATTTCACAAAATTTACTAGTAAAATTAGTAAATTTTACTAAGTTATTATCTGTTAATTAAAAGAATATTTTAATAAGTCAATTGACTAATTTTCAAAAAAAAGTAATTAAATTTTATAGAAATTTTACTCAATTTCACAAAAATTAAAAAAAATTATCAAAATTTACTAAAAAAATTAGTTAATTTTATGATTTTCTAACACATAAAATTTTTTTTGGAAAATTTTACATTATTTAGTGTTAATAATTAAGCTAAACTCATTTTTTTTCTAATTTTTTTAAATTCTAAATTCTAAACAAATTAGTAAATTTACTATTTTCTAAAAAAAAATTAATTTTATTAAAAATTTAACTAATTTTTTTACCAAATTTGTAAATTTTAACTCTATCTAAAACTTAGTAAAAAATAATTAATTTACAAATTAGTAAATTTACTACATTTCTAACAAAATAGCCAATTTGACGAAAAATTTTACTAAATTTTGTACTAAATTAGTATATTTTAAATAAATTAATTAATTTTAAGGTAAATTGAAATATTTTATTACATTCAAGGAAATTTAAATTCTTTTTGCAAAAATTGATTTAATCTAATCTAAATTTAATAAAAAATAGTAAATTTACTAATATTCTAAACAAATTAGTAAAATTACTAATATCTAATAAAAAAATTTGATTTTTATTGAAAATTTAACTAATTTTTTTACCTAATTTGTAAATTTTAACTCAATCTAAAACTTAGTAGAAAATTAGTAACTTACAAATTAGTAAATTTACTACTTTTCTTAAAATTATTCAATTTTACGAAAAATTGTACAAATTTTTTTACTAAATTAGTATATTTTAAATAAATGAACTAATTTTTATGTAAATTGAAATATTTTATTACATTCAAGGAAATTTTAGTTCTCTTTGCAAAACTGATTTGATTTAATCTAAATTTAATAAAATAATAGTAAATTTACTAATATTCTAAACAAATTAGTAAATTTACTAATTTCTAAAAAAAATTGATTTTTATTAAAAATTTAACTAATTTTTTTACCTTATTTGTAAATTTTAACTCCATCTAAAACTTAGTAGAAAATTAGTAAATTTACTACTTTTTTAAAAAAAAAATTAACTTATTTGTTATCTTAATTTGTAAATTTTAACTTAATCTAAAACTTAGTAGAAAAATATTCATTTAAAAAAATATTTTTTTAAAAAAATATTCAATTTTACAAAAAATTTTACTAATTTTTTTTACTAAATTAGTAGATTTTAAATAAATGAACTAATTTTAATGTAAATTGAAGTATTTTTTTAAATTTAAAAAAAATTTTAATTCTCTTTGCAAAAATTGATTTGATTTAATCTAAATTTAATAAAATAATAGTAAAATTACTAATATTTTAACCAAATTAGTAAATTTACTAATTTCTAAAAAAAAAAATGAATTTTATTAAAAATGTAACAATTTTTTTTAATAATTTGTTAATTTTAACTCAATCTAAGACTTAGTAGAAAATTAGTAATTTACAAATTATTAAATTTCCTAATTTTCTAAAAAAAATAAAAAATAATAATTTTACTAAATTTTTTACTAAATTAGTATATTTTAAATAAATGAAGTAATTTTAATGTAAATTGAAATATTTTATTACATTAAAGGAAATTTTAGTTCTCTTTGCAAAATTGATTTGATTTAATCTAAATTTTATGAAATAATAGTAAATTTACTAATACTCTAAACAAATAAGTAAATTTACTAATTTCTCAAAAAAAAAAAAAAAAATAGAATTTTATTAGAAATTTAACTAATTTTTGTGTTTACCTAATTTGTAAATTTTAACTCAATCTAAAACTTAGTCAAAAATTACTAATTTACTATTTTTCTAAAAAAATAGCCAATTTTACGAAAAATTTTACTAAATGTTGTACTAAATTAGTATATTTTAAATGAACTAATTTTAATGTAAATTGAAATATTTTATTACATTCAAGGAAATTTTAATTCTCTTTGCAAAACTGATTTGATTTAATCTAAATTTTATAAAATAATAGTAAATTTACTAATATTCTAAACAAATTAGTAAATTTACTAATTTCTCAAAAAAAAAAAAAAATTGAATTTTATTGAAAAATTAACGAATTTTTTTACTTAATTTGTTACTCAATCTTAAACTTAGTAGAAAATTAGTAATTTACAAATTAGTAAATTTACTACTTTTCTAAAAAAATTTTAAATTTTACGAAAAATTTTACTAAATTTTTTACTAAATTATTATATTTTAAATAAATGAACTAATTTAATGTAAATTTAAATATTTTATTACATTCAAGGAAATTTTAATACTCTTTGATTTAATCTGAATTTAATAAAATAATTGTATATTTACTAATATTCTAAATAAATAAGTAAATTTACTAATTTCTTAAAAAAAATTAGTAAATTTACTAATTTCTTAAAAAAAATTTAATTTAATTAAAAATTTAACAAATTTTTTTACCTAATTTGTAAATTTTAACTCCATCTAAAACTTAGTAGAAAATTAGTAATTTACAAGTTAGTAAATTTACTACTTTTCTAAAAAAATAGTAAATTTTACGAACATTTTTACTAAATTTTTTACTAAATTAGTATATTTTAAATTAATTAACAGAAAAAAATTTTACTTAAAACTTAACTGTCTTTGTTTTACAAATTTTGGAAAATTTTCGTTATTTAATTCTCACAAACTTTGGAAGTATCCTATATTGAAATTATTGTTGAACAAATATGCAAGTGGTTTCCAGTTAGTAAACTACTTTGTGTAATATGAAGACATGTTTTATCTCTGCTAGTTTTTATGGTTTGGTATTAAAATTGTAGGTACTTTTGAAAAATAATACTATTGAATTCAATTTATGAATTTTCATTTGAAGTGCAAAAAAGGTATCTGTAAAAGCACATATGATTTAAAAATTGCAATGCTTTTAATATATATTTTTTTGAGTTTAGATTGTACTCAATATGGAAATTAAAGTAAGTTAAGTGGGATTTTTGTTGCAATAAACAAAAATTAAAAAAAATGTTAAAAAAAAATTTTTTTTTGATGAAAATTTTGACAAAATCTGATAATTTTTGTAAAAGAAAAATATCATAGAATCTCAAAAGTTTTCTACAAGAAAAAAAATTTGTATAAAAATCTGACAATTTTTCTATAGAAAATTGCTTTAAAATCTGACAATTTTTCTATAAGAAAAATGTATCAAAATCTGACAATTTTTCTGTTAAAAAATATGTCATGATATGACAATATTTCTCTAAAAAAAATTATCAAAATCTGAAAATTTGTCTCTGGTGAGAATCGAACCCACGACCAGTACACTCACAAGTTTTTTTTTTTTTTTAAATCTGACTAGGTTTCGATAAGAAAAATGTGTCAGAATACAAAAATTGAGTCAGTCAAAAAGTTTTTGAATATGAGAATAATTCAATGACATGCTCTGACTTTATAATACAGCAGTTTTTTTTTTTTTTTTTTTTTTTTGAAAAACCATTAAATATTTATAAACTCATTTCTAGTTAAAAACTCCACAAATTTACCTCTACAAGATTAGAAATATAAAATTGAACAAATAACAATTTATTAACAAAATCATACATACATTCGTTTTCATAATACCGCTTCAACTTTTTACTCCTTAATATCCTTTTTTTTCCAAACTTACAAATACAAAGCCAAGTTACAAAGTCATTTAAAGTTTTGTAAAATAAAAAAAAAAAAAAAAAAAAAAAAAAAACTAGGTTGTAATAAACTTAAATACACTTGTAGTTGAACTAAATTAAGGTTTGTTTAAATGTTGCATGTTGCCAGAGTTTGTCCATTTGTCTGTCTATAGTCTATATGGTCTATATGAAAGTGTATTGCAGTCAATTAACAATTTTATGTTCAAACTTGGCCAGAGTGTACGTGTAAATGTTTGTTCTTTCTGCTGTATAGGTACAAAAATACTGCAATTTCTGTAGTTTGTATTTGTTTCCGTTTCCCTTGTCACTACCACCACGGCAATTCAACGATTTACACATACTCTTAAAACGGCTGCATAGCTGCATTACTACATTTTTGGTTGTATGAATGAATGTGTGTGAGTGTTAGTTTGCCTGTTTGATCAGCAGTGTATGAAAAAAATGGCTAAGTATTTGCTATATTTGCTATCCGTTTATATGTAACAAAGTTAAAACTATAGCAAACAATTTATAGACGTTTAAATGTTTGTATAAATGTATGTAGACTGAATTTGCTTGTATATTAGAATGTTTGTATGTAGATTCCTATTTGGAACACTTACAAACTAAAAAGGCCATGTAACAGACGTGGTAACAATATAGAAAAAAAAAAATAAAAACACACAAAAATCCAACAACATCATGTCAGTAAGCCTGCTGTGTTAACAAGCTATTATTTTTTCCAAATGATTACTTCAACTGGCTATTTTAGCAAAATATCCCATTTGTTAGATATATAGAGTTATTCACTATAAATTTTTTTTTCTATTAGAAAAATATGTCAAAACCTGTTAAATTTTTCTATAAGAAAAATATGTCAGAATCGGACAAAATTTTTCTGTAAGAAAAATTTGTCAGAATCTGACAAATTTTTCTTAAAGAAAAATGTATCAGAATCTGACAAATTTTTCTATAAGAAATATAAGTCAGAATCTAAAAAAATATGACAAATTTTTTCTTTAAGAAAAATATGTCAGATTCCGACAAATTTTTCGATAAAAAAGTATGTCAGAATCTAACATTTTTTTTTATTAGAAAAATATGTCAGAATCTGACATATGACAAATTTTTTCTATAAGAAAAATAAGTCGGAATCTGACAAAGTTTTCTATAAGAAAACTATGTCAGAATCTGACAATTTTTTTCTTTAAGAAAAATATGTCAGAATCTAAAAAATTTTTCTGTAAGAAATAATCGAAAAAATATTTTTCTATAAAAAAATTATGTCAGAATCCGACAAATTTTTCTAAAAGAAAAATATGCCAGAATCTGCCAAATTTTTCTATAAGAAAAATATGTCAGAAAAATTTGTTAAGCTCCGACCGATTTTTCTTAAAGAAAAAATTTGTCAGGTTCTGGCATATTTTTGTTATAGAAAAATTTGTCAGATTCTGACATCTTTTTTGCTTATAGAAAAATTTGTCAGATTCTGACTTATTATTCTTATAGAGAAAATTGTCAGTTTCTGACATATTTTTCTTATAGAAAAATGTGTTGGAATTGTAATATTTGCACATTTCTTTTAAAAGAAAAAAATTATGTCAGATTCTGACACATTTTTATACCATCCACTCTAGTGATAAAGGGTATATATAAGTTTGTCATTCCGATTGTAACTCATCGAAATATCGGTCTGGAACCCCAAAAAGTATATATGGGGCATTCCATATCAAATCGGACACTTTGAATTTTTTTTTTTTAGATTTTCCCAATTTGTTTACAGTTTTTAGTACTCTTCGAAAACTCGTGGTAAACTTTCAGATTTTTTTGATGACCCGTTCAAAAGATAACGAATTTTAAAAAACTGGTAGTTTGTTCCTTTACTCAAACTTCTTTTTCTAATAACTTCTTCAATAATGGTCCAAATTTCATTTTTTTTCAATTTTTTTTTTTTACGTACTTTTAAAAAAAAAAAAATCCCCAAAAATTCTTAAAAGCGCTCTAGTATGCGATTTTTAAGTTTTAAAATTAAAATCTCATTTTTGAAAATGTTTGTACTCTTCGATTTTTTGGAAATTTTTTTGTGTAAAACTTCTATCGACTCTACAAATTTTTTGCCCAGGAGGATCGTAGGATAACGATTATTACTATTTTTTAAAATTTTTTGAAAAAATTTTATTGTAATTTTCCAATCTTAAAATCATTTCTACTGCTCCAGTGGTGCGTCAAAGAGGGGTCATTTATAAGACCGACCCCCATTAATTTTTTCGTCTTAACATTTCTTTGGAACAAACTAATACCCTATCTCCAATTTCTAAGGGAGCTCCCACACAAAACGAAATTTTTTAAAATTTGCTCCAACCGCTATAACTGCCCTAATAGTGCCCTTAGAGCAACAAAATGTATGACCGACCCACAATATTTTTTAGTCAAACATTTTCTCTGAACACACCTATCCTCTATCTCTAATTGTTAAGGCGGTCCCCATACAATTTTTTGTAAATTTGTTTTATTTAATCAGATTCTACCGGTCCAATAGTGCGTCCGAGAGGGGTCATTAGTGAGACCGACTTCCATTTATTTTTACCCTACAACATTTTTTTAAGACATACCTACGCCCTATCTCCACTCCCTAAGTAGACTTTCATTCAAAATTAAATTTTTATAAAATTTGCTCCAACTGTTATTTGTATGGGAGCCTTCTTAGGGAGTGAAGATGGGGCCTAGGTATGTTTTAAAAAATTGTTGTAGGATTAAAATAAATGGGGGTCAGTCTCACTAATGACCCATCTCGGACGCACCATTGGACCGGTAGAAGCTGATTAAATAAAACAAATTTACAAAAAATAAATAAAATTGTATGGGGACCGCCTTAACAGTTAAAGATAGAGGGTAGGTGTGTTCAGAGAAAATGTTTGGACTAAAAAAATATTGTGGGTCGGTCATACATTTTGTTGCTCTAAAGGCACTATTAGGGCAGTTAGAGCGGTTGGAGTAAATTTTAAAAATGTCATTTTGTGTGGGAGCCCCCTTAGATATTAGAGATAGGGTATTAATTTGTTCCAAAGAAATGTTAAGACGTAAAAATTAATTGGGGTCGCTCTTGGAAATGACCCTCTACGACGCACCATTGCACGGTGGTCAATTCCGGCCAAAAATCATTTTATTTTTTTATTAAATCTTGATGAACTTTTGATGCTATATTATAGCTAATACTTCAAAACATACAATTTAAATCTTTTTTTGGGCCTTGTGACACTATATTATTGTCCATAGTGGTGCAAAGTTGAGTATTTTTTGCTTCTCATTTCAGCTTTTTTTAAAATGTATATTTTAGTTTTCAATAAAAGTTAGCTATGCATTTTTCTTCACATTATTTTTGTAAGTTCGGACATGGATTTTTAATTCCTATAGTAAATAATCATTCCATGTGGTTTTTGCAGATTTTGTGTGCGTTTTTGTCTCAAAGTGATGTGTATGAAAATTAGATAAAAATTACAAAAAAACTCTAAAAAAAATAAATTTTGAAAGACCATAAAAATCAATTAGAGGCTATTAGAGGTTAGCTATAAAAAGCAGTTTGTACTTTTAACTATTAAAAGTAAGTATTTTAAATTTCAGCCCCTACTTTTACCGATTCTTTAAACCAGAGCATTTTTAGTGGACTCGTTTTTTTACAAATGGTGGACTTTTTTAAACCTACAAACTCCACCAAAATAGGGAATGTGAATAGATACTAACTTAAAACCCATAGATTTGCGTTAAAAAAAACTTAAAAAAAGACGAAATAAAAAAAATGTGGTTTAAGGGGGGTTGGAACTAAAAAACAGCCTTAATGTTAGGAATTTTTAAACAGCTAAAACAATAAATACGTAATAGTAGTATTATCTAATTCTGTTTTTTCATTTGAAAGAAAGAAAGAACATTTTAGCATTTTAAAAAATTGCATAACACAAAATTTGGTCAACTAGAATTTTCAGGGTTGCCAGTTAATCGTGAGTTTTTTTTTAAGGGAAAAATTGGCTGTATTTTTACAGCAAAAACTACTAAACCGATTTTGATGATATTTTTTTTTTTGATTTGTAGATAATTAAATTTTCAAGCACTTAACGTGGCCAATTTTTTTTTGGAAAAAAATTGATTTTTGTTGAAGATATGCTAAAGTAAACTCAAAAAATAGAAAAACTTCAATTTCTTCTTTCATTCAAATATTAATTAGGTCAAATTTTAAAAAATTGTCACGATAAGTATTAGAAAATTAAATAATCTACAAATCCAAAAAAAAAAAAAAAACAAATGTCATCAAAATCGGTTTAGTTGTTTTTGCTGTACAACTGCGGCCATTTTGTCCTTTAAAAAATAGCATTCCACAATTAACTGGAAACCCTGGCAATTCTTTGTCTTTTAAACTTTTAAAAATATTACGATTATTAATATTTCAAATAAAAAAACAGAATTAAAAAGTATTGCGTATCTATTTTTTTTAAAAAATTGCTAACACTATGGCTGTTTCTTTTAGTTCCAACCCCCACCTTAATTAGTTTGATACATTTGACACGTCCATGCTTAGTTGGCCAACCACTATGATTTTACGTCCAACGTTTTGAAAAGAGATCAGATATATTATTCTTAATTCGGATATTAAATTATTGCTGTTTATATGCAGACATGTTTGATACATTTGGGACGTCCATGATTATTTGGCCAACCACTGTATTTGTAGGTCCAACATTTGGGAAAGGTATCAGATATGTTATTCTTAATTCGAATATTAAATTTGAGCTATTTACATGCAGAAATAAAGAAGTTATTGATTTTTGGCCGGAATTGACCACCGTGCATTGGAGCAGTAGAAATGATTTTAAGATTGGAAAATTACAATAATTTTTTTTTCAAAAAATTTAAAAAAAATTGAATTAATCGTTATCCTACGATCCTCCTAGGCAAAAAATTTGTAGAATCGATAGAAGTTTTACACAAAAAAATTTCCAAAAAAATAGAAGAATACAAACATTTTCAAAAATAAGATTTAAATTTTAAAACTTAAAAATCGCATACTAGAGCGCTTTTAAGAATTTTTTAGGATTTTTTTTAAAAACTAAAAAAAACAAAAATTAAAAAAAAAAAATTTTTGAAATTTGGACCAGAAGAAGTTATAAGTAAAAGAAGTTTGAGTAAAGGAACAAACTGCCAATTTTTAAAAATTCGATATCTTTTGAACGGGTCATCAAAAAAATCTGAAAATTTACCACGAAGGAGTTTTCAAAGGGTTCTTAAAACTGTAAGCAAATTGGGAAAATTAAAAAAAAAAAAGAATTTTCAAAGTGTCTGATTTGACATGGAATGCCCCATATATTCATGTTCCCCGATCGATTTTAAAACATTCTAGCTATGTGCGTATGTCTGTCTGTCTGTGGAAATGGTGATCACGGCCAAAATATTACACGGAGATGAAATATTTATTGTAAGTTCTCCCGAGAAGTTTGGTATTGAATTTGAGCGATATCGGTTAAGCGGTTCAAAAGTTATGAACGAAAATGTAAGGACACCTCAAAAATTTTAGTACATAGAAAATGCTTTAATTCAGCTGCTGGTTGACTTATGTGAACATAATTGAACACTAAATGGTATTTAAACAAGTATTTTTTTTTTAACAATTTTTTTTTTGCGGAATTTTTTTTTCAAATTTTTTTTTTTTAAAAAGTAATTTCCTTTTAAATAAAGTTTTTGCCATAATCTTTTAGAAATTTTGGAGGGTATCACTTCATTCGGCAAGGCCGAATTTAACTTTTTTACTTGTTTTATATATAAAAAAAACTCAATTTGGGCACATTTTATATTCAATGCTTCATATATTTTCATGCACGATTGTTTAGTTAGAAGTCTAGTAGATATTTTGCAAATTGGATTAAATTAAAAATTTAAATTTAATTTTAGCTTATTTGTTCATACTTTAATACATATGTACCCAGTCAGAAATTGCCGACGGTTATAAAAATATAGAGTTGCCCCAACACTGTTTTTTTGTATCACCTGTGTTGCGTCAGCACCACTCCTGCAGTGCTGCGGCAGCACTGTATTTACTAAATTTACAACCATTTTCAAGTTTATTGATTTTTTAGTTTTAAATAAAAAAGTTTTTGTTTTGTTAAAAAAATTAACAGCAGTCTAAAGAAAATTAAAAATTATAATAAAAAAAACCACCCCTTAGGATAATATAAACTCCAGACAAGGAAAAACTCCGAATTTAATTAAAAATTATGTCTGCGTGTTTTGCAATCACGCAAAAACGGCTAAGCCGAATCTGTCACTAATATAGCACTAACCGAGCGGGAAATGTAGGTCATATAATAGGGCGACAAAGGGGTATAAAAAATGACACTTCTTTTTTATTAAATAAAAAGTAATTTCTTCCTCTTCCGCAATCACACAAAAAGTGCTAAACCGATTTCAATATTAATCCACGATTCGATAAAGATGCCTAAATGACAAATCTGCTTTGTACTATACTTAGCGTTACGTCTGCCAGTTTCGAAATCACGCAAAAATGACTGAACCGATTTTGTTGAGATTTCTCTATAGATAAAGCTTACCGCGAATGGAACTAAAGGCTACCAGCTGGCCCAGCAGCGCGGACCGGGTCCAGCTAGTCTTCAATTAAATATTAAAAAATTTATTTTCAAATCAATGTTTTGAATTTAATATCGAATTTCAATGTTTTTTCTTGTCTTAAATTCTGCTCTCTACCAAAAACTTTTGGTTTTGCTGTTTTTTTTTTTGGTGCAGCAGTTTCCTGCTGCTGTATTGTAAAGAAACAATAAATATGACATCAATTTAAAAAAATGCAACTCTGTTATTAAAAAAGCGTAATAAACAGTTACCGCAGTAACTTTTTCACTGCCACATTTTTTCTTGGGAAGTTTTTCGGTATATTAAAAAAATACATAAAATGGTTAAAAACAAAGAAAAACCACAAAAAAATTCAGATGAGTATAAAAGTTATTTTACCGTCTTTGAAAATATTTGCTCATATATTATTTTCTTTAAGATGTACAAAAGCGTCGTAAAACCATACTCTGACGTTATTTTTTGACGTTGGGAGGTCACTGTAAAATTTGTAAGTCCAACGCCTTGCCGGCGTCAGAAAATAGCGTCGCCAGACCGTACTCCGACGTTATCATTTAGTCGTTGGGGAGACGTTGTAAATTTGTATAGCCGACGTTATGCCAGCGTTTGGGCCACTGTCACCAACGCTTTGCCGACACTGACTCGATTGTATTTTTCTGACTGGGTATATAAATAGATATATGAGGAATTCCACACTAATTTTATAGCAAAAATATTTACCAATATCATGAAATTGTGTAGTACTAAGAATTTTTTTTTGTTTTAAATTTTTCGAAATTTAGTGTTGAAATTTTAAGAAATGGAAATAATTTTATATATACTAAAATTTGTTCATTGATTACCTTAACGTATGAGTAACAAATGAATACGGTAATTATTACTTATACGTTTAAGGGCGGATTACTCAATGAAAAGTTAGCTGCTAACTGCCGATTTAACGGAGCCTTATGTCAAAATTTGTGTGAAAAAGTTAAATTTAACGGAGAGTTATTTTATAACGGAGCATTGAGTAATCCAGCCTAAGTCTTCTTATAATAAAATATTGAAAAAATTATAAAATTTGTATTTGTTTTTAAATAGAATCTTTACACATGTTAAAATTTAAGAGCTTTTTATAGTTTTTTATGTGCTTTCGATTAAAACAGTTTTTTTAAAAATTTTCCAAAATTTACTTGAATTATAAAAATAATATGTTTGAGCTCGAGGCCTGGATTGTTCTTCAATTAAAATTCTTCTTTATTAACTTCCAATATTTGGCTATTCTTCGAGTAGCATCTTAAGGGAGTATAATGGATTTTAAATAAAAACACAAAATTCTAAAAATTAACGTTGCTTATAACTCGTCATCATAAATACTACTGAGTAGTAGTATAAGCAACGTTAATTTTTAGAATTTTAAAATCCATTATACTCCCTAAGGATGCTACTCGAAGAGTAGCGAAATATTGGAAGTTAATAAAGAAGAATTTTAATTAAAGAACAATCCGGGCCTCGAGCTCAAACATTTTATTTTTATAATTAAATTTGAAAGGTCGAATAAAAAAAAAAACTTTATAATGTTAACTTGAATTTTCACAACTGAATTTCAAAAGAGTTCACTTGTCTAACTAGACTAAAAAATTTCAGCATTATCTTTTGGTGTGTTTTCGAGAACTTTGAAGTCAAATATTTAATTTCTCACATATATTGTTTTGAGAACATCTTAACGTATGAGTAATAAATAAATACGATATTTTTTTATACCCTTTAGAGTACAAAAAATTTGTCAGATTTTTTAAGAGAATTTTTTTTTTTTTCAAAATTTTATTTTATTAAATTTTAAAATATACTCAAAATTTCTTTGTTCCTCATGTAGGGCATTTTTACAATCGACCATTGCAAATTAAACTATTTCACTTGTTTTCTATTCATTTGTTGCCAAAAACAGAGAAAAATTCAATGTGTTTTTCTTTGTTTTAGTGCAAATTAAATATGTTATTGTATGTTATTTTCCATACCTTTTTAAATATTAATGCTGTTTGTTTGTCTGTTTGTCTGTCTGTCTGAATGCTTTTCCTATTTTCACTTATTGCTTAATTTATGTTTTTTACACAATGATTTATATTGTGTATTGTATATTTGCTATAGCACTTTTGCCCGGTTAATGTATTTCTTTTGTTTCTGGATGTTATTGTTACAATATAAATACATATAATGTGTTTGTTTATATGAAAAAAGTATGTTTTTTTTTGTTTATTATTATTTTCAAACAAACAGAAAAAAAAACTCATTAATTATCGTTTTTTCGGGCAGTTATTATATTGAAAGTATGGGATTAAGGTGACCAAGGGGAGTTTTTTTTGGCAAAAATTAGAAAAAAAATCTTTAAGTAAACTTTTTGAGAAAAAAAAAAAAAATAAAAACAAGTAAAAGAAATGTTCGGGTAAAATTTAAAGTTACACATTCAATGTGTAAAATTAAACATTTAAAGTGTAACATTACACATTTACCGTGTAAAATTACACATTTTGTAAATTTTAAGCATCTATTTCCATAAATGTGATAAAAATTATAATTGCCTTGTTATCATTTGTTGGTCACCTTAAAACACTCAATAGCTCTTTCCATAAAACATAATTAATTTATGTCCTGCAAAAGTGTGTTGTATATTTGAAAAGAAGTATGATTTTTCTACGTAGCAGTATTAAAAACACATAAACAAAATAGTGTTAAATGTTTCCGTTTATTTTCATAAAATCACTAGAAAAAAATGGTTGGGTGTTGGAATAATAAATAATGCTTATCATTTAAATATGTTGAAATAACATTAAAGATTTAATTATTAATAAATTCTTAAGCCTGTTAAAAGCTTTCCGACATAATGATTTTTAATCAGAAATTTTAATTGGAAATACCTAAAGCTAATAATAAAAACAATTTTACAAGAATGTGTTTATGTAAAAACTTTTGGAATTTAATGTAAATAGTTAATAATAATCATAAGTCAAAGGAAATAAACTAATTGATAGAAAGAAGATTAAAATTTAAAGATTTTCTCAAAAGCAAATTAGAAAATTTTTAAAGAAATTAAAGTTATATTATAGAAAATTTAACAGATTCTAACAATATTTTATTTATAGAAAAATTTTTCAGAAAAATTTAAGATTCTGACAACATTTTTCTTATAGAAAAATTTGTCAGATTCTGACAACATTTTTCCTATATAAAAAATTGTCGGAATCTGACAACATTTTTCTTTTATAAAAATTTGTCACATTCTGACAACATTTTTCTTTTAAAAAAATTTGTCACATTCTGACAGCATTTTTTCTTATACAAAAATTTGTCAGATTCTGACAACATTTTTTTTATACAAAAATTTGTCAGATTCTGACAACATTTTTTTTATACAAAAATTTGTCAGATTCTGACATTTTTCTTTTAGAAAATTTGTAAGATTCTAACAATATTTTTCTTATAATTATTTTTTTCAGCATCTGAGACATTTTTCTTATAAAAAATTTTTTTAGGTTCTGACAACAGTTTTCTTATAGAAAAATTTGTCAGATTCTGAAAATATTTTCCTAATAGACAAATTTGTCAGATTCTGATAACATTTTTCTTATAGAAAATGTTGTCAGAATTAGTGATGGGCGCGCAAAAAATAATTGAATCACTCACTAATCACTCACGCAATTTTTTTATTTACTCACGCACACTCACTACTCGCGTGAGTAATAAGAAACTTACTCACGCTCACGCGTGACTCACGCCAATTTCAATCACGCTCACGCGTTAGTCACGCAACATCTACTCACAACATCTACTCACCCATCTCAGAATCTCTTATAGATTTGACTCACACTCACTCACGCTCACGCAAAAAATAATCGAATCACTCACTAATCACTCACGCAATTTTTTTATTTACTCACGCACACTCACTATTCACGTGAGCAATAAGAAACTTACTCACGCTCACGCGTGACTCACGCCAAATTCAATCACGCTCCGTGAGTCACGCAAAATCTACTCACGCAATAAAATTTTCTTACAAAACAAAAAAAAAATTTACAAAAAATTAAAAAAAAATTGGGCAAATCCAAAAATTTAATTACGCAAACTCACGCAAAAAATAAATGACTCACTCAGATTTTTTTTCAGCTCACGCTCACTCACAATCACGCTATTGAAATGAAAATCACTCACACTCACGCGTGATTTACGTGAATCACTCGTGACCAGCGCCTATCTCAGAATCTCTTATAGAAAAATTTGTCAGATTCTGACAAGATTTTTCTTAAAAAAAACTGTCTGATTTGAATATTTTTCTTTTAGAAAAATTTGTCACAATTTTTACAATATTTTTCTTACAGAACAATTTGTCAGATTCTGACAACATTTTGCGTATACAAAAATTTGTCAGATTCTGACATTTTTTCTTATAAAAAAATTGTCAGATTCTGACAACATTTGCTCTTATACATTTTTTCTTATACAAAAATTTGTCAGATTCTGACAACATTTTTCTGACTGAAATTTCTATAAGAAAAATGTTGTCAGAATCTGCAAAATTTTTCTATACGAAAAATGTTATCAGAACCTAAAAAAATCTACAAGAAAAATGTCGAATCTGACAAATTTTTCTTTAAGAAAAATGTTGTCAGAATGTGACAAATTTTTCTACAAGAGAAACGGTGTCATAATCTGACAAATTTGTCTACAAAAAAAAATGTTGCCAAATTTTACAAATTTTTCTATTAGAAAAATGTTATCAGAATCTGACATTCGGAATTCTGACTGTCTGATTTTGATATTTTTCTTTTAGAAAAATTTGTCAGTTTTTGACAACATTTTTCTTATAGAAAAATTTGTCACAATTTTTACAACATATTTCTATAAGAAAAATGTTGTCAGAATCTGACAAATTTTTCTATAAAAAATGTTGTCGGAATCTGACAAATTTCTCTATAAAAAAATGTTGTCAGAATCTGACAAATTTTTCTATAAAAAAAATGTTGTCAGAATCTGAAAAAATTTTCTATAAGAAAAATGTTTCCAGAATCTGACAAATTTTTCTTCAAGAAAAATCAAAATCTGACAAATCGGAATCCGACAAATTTTTCTATAAGAAAAGTGTTGTCAGAATTTGACAAAATTTTCTATAAGAAAAATGTTGTCAGAATCTGACAAAATTTTCTATTAGAAAAATGTTGTCAGAATCTGACAAATTTTTCTATAAGAAAAATGTTGTCAGAATTTGACAAATTTTTCTATAAGAAAAATCTGAGAATCAGACAAATTTTTCAATAAGAAAAATGTTGTCAGAATGTGACAAATTTGTCTACAAGAAAAATGGTGTCATAATCTGACAAATTTGTCTACAAAAAAAATGTTGCGAAATTTTAAAAAATTTTCTCTTAGAAAAAATGTTGTCAGAATCTGAAAAATCGGAATTCGACAAATTTTTCTATAAGAAAATTTGTCAGAATCTTACAAATTTTTCTATAAGAAATGTGACAAATTTTTCTATAAGAAAACTGTTGTCAGAATCTGAAAAATTTTTCTGTAAGAAAAATGTTGTCAGAATCTGACATATTTTTCTATAAAAAAATTTTCTCAGAATCTGACAAATCGGAATCCGACAAATTTGTCTATAAGAAAAGTGTTGTCAGAATCTGACAAAATTTTCTATAAGAAAAATGTTGTCAGAATCTGACAAAATTTTCTATAAGAAAAATGTTGTCAGAATCTGACAAAATTTTGTATAAGACAAATGTTGTCAGAATCTGACAAATTTTTCTATAAGAAAAATGTTCTCAAAATCTGACAAATGTTTCTACAAGTGAAATGACAAAATCTGACAAATTTTTCGATAAGAAAAATTTTGTCAGAATCCGACAAATTTTTGTAAAGCAAAAATGTCAAAATCTGACAAATAAGGAAAATGTTGTCAGAATCTGACAAATTTTTCTATAAGAAAAATGTCAGAATCTACAATTTTTTTTTTTTATAAAAATTTTTTTTTATAAGAAAAATGTCAGAATCTGCCAAATTTTTCTCTAAGAAAAGTGTTGTCAGAATCTGACAATTTTTTTTATAAAAAAGGATGTCAGAATTTGACAAATTTTTCTATTAGAAAAATATTGTCAGAATCTGACAAATTTTTCTCTATGAAAAATATTGTCAGTATCTGACAAATTTTTCTATAAGAAAAATGTTTTCGAATATGACAAATTTTGCTATAAGAAAAACTTTGTCAGAATCTGACAAAATTTTCTATAAGAAAAATGTTGTCAGAATTTGACAAATATTTCTATTAGAAAAATGTTGTCAGAATCAGACAAATTTTTCAATAAGAAAAATTTGGTCAATTTCTGACAAATTTTTCTATAAGAAAAATTTGTCAGAATCTTAAAAATTTTTCAATAACAAAAATGTCGGAAACTGACAAATTTTTCTATTAGAAAAATTTTTTTACAAGAAAAATGTTGTCAGAATCTGACAAATTTTTCTATAAGAAAAATGTTGTCTGAATCTGACAAATTTTTCTATGTATAAGAATAATGTTGTCTGAATCTGAAAAATTTTTCTATATGAAAAATGTTGTCAGAATCTTACAAATTTTTCTATAAGAAAAATCTTGTCAGAATCAGCCAAATTTTTCTATTAGAAAATTCTTGTCAGAATCTGACAAATTTTTTTGAGGCTTTGTGGATGTTATTTACGAATTCGACCAAGTCGATTTTTACTTTTTTATTTGTTTTTATTTCGAAATGCCTTAGAAAACTTTATCTCATTTTAATAAAATCTTTCCAAGTGTCAGTTATTTTCATTCAATATCGCGTTGTTGTTTTTTTTTCTAGAATTTTTTTTATTGTTAAACAATAAAATGAATGATAATTTCCGTTTCCTTTTTTCCCCATTCATTTTTTTAAAAAAAAAAAATTAACAACTGTTTTCCTTTAGTAACTATTGCTTGGTTTCTATCGTTTTCACTTTAGAATAAGCATCATGAACAGGAAGAGGAACTCTTATTGACAATAACAAACCATACTCCATTTTTATTGTTAAATGCATTATACTTAAATTGCAAAATAAAATAAAAAGTGGAAAATTGTACAAAAGAAAATAACAACAACAACAACAACAAAAATAACAACCAGTTAAATGAACATTAAATTGCAATTTGCTGTTGGAAAAAAAGCAAAAAAACTTCAAGTAGTCGAGTTAAGTTTAAATGAAGTGGAAAATGCACTTTATAAGCAATTTTTCGAGAAAAGTGGTCGTTAAAAAAAAAAATGTAATGTTAATTTTTATTTTTTAGTTGTTAAAATAAAAGAAGATAAATTTAATATATATTTTTTTGTTTAAAATCAATTGAAAGAAAACATATTATTTTATGAATCAATTGAAAGAAAACATATTTTATATTTTTTGCTGTTAAATTCTCTGGATGAGTTTTTATATGAATATATACATATTTTTTTAATTGCATTATCAATTTTTATTATGATTGTTATTCTTTAATTAATATAAATTTTATTTTACAAATTTAAAAACTATTCTAGAGAAATTTATTTTTAACAAAACTTTTTTTTTATCCTAGTGTATGTCTAATAATTATTAAACCTACCTCGAAATGATGGTTAAGGCCTCCTTAAAGAATTTGAACAATTC
Source organism: Pegoplata infirma (assembly GCA_963921195.1). Classification (NCBI taxonomy): domain Eukaryota; kingdom Metazoa; phylum Arthropoda; class Insecta; order Diptera; family Anthomyiidae; genus Pegoplata; species Pegoplata infirma. Next base: position 217,251,563 of record OY992539.1, read on the forward strand.
ACATACGGAAAGTCTGACTTTCCGTCTGACAGTCGGCCTTCTTATGGGTCTGTCATATGTCTGTGTAAAACACGCTTTCTTGCGAAGCATTTTTTTAAAGTAAACAAAATATTGTCTTGTGATTTTAATGCGTTGAACACGAATATCAAAAAATTTTCAAAATCGGTCGACCGGTTTTCGAGATATCGCTATTTGAAATTAGCAAAAAAGATCGTTTTTTTTCCTATGTTCAAAAAATTAAAAAAAATCCCAATATTTCCTTGACCCTTTCATAGAGCTTGAGACGAACTTTCATTTAAACTGAATTTGTGCCTAATCCGATCATTTTAATACTTAGCAACCTTCGATCAAAGTTTTAGATTTTTGGAAAATTTTTACCAAAAATTTGAACTTTTGAAATATTAAAAAATAAAAAAAGTGTCTTGTGATACGCTATTGGTTTTCAAAAATGCCAGAACTTTAATACGTTCAAGAATTAAAAAAAAAAACAAGTAGAATAGTTAAATTCGACTTGGCCAATGCCATTTTGAAGTGGTAATAAATTTTATAAAGTAACAAAACTTTTTGAGAATCTTTTTTTAATGTAAATTTGGTCCAAAGATGCTGACTTCTAAGTATATAAATTAATTATTTTTTAACCAAATTGATCTTAAAAGTTTGAAAATTATAAATTATTATGTGAAAAATATTAAAAAAATAATATTAATGAAATGATTGTGCTCGAGGTCTGTTGTTTTAAATAATTTTTATTTTATTTCTCCGATATTTCTAAATTCATCGAATTTAATCATCAGGGACACTTGTGATAATTACACAAACAAAACAAACTTTAGGCCAAATCGTCTGGTATTGCAGACGACGATGTTAAAACAACCAAAGCTTGAAGTTTATTTTGGTTGTGTAATTATTAAAAAAGCGTCCCTGATGATGAAATTCGATGAATTTTGAAATATCGATGAAATAAAATTATTTAAAACATTAGACCTCGAGCTCATTTATTTCATTTAAATTAAAAATACGAAAGTAGAATACATACAACATTAAATTTTTAATAAAATATTAAAACACGATTTTGGTCCAAAAATGCTAATCAGCATTTGTGGACCAAAATCGTTGATTAGCAATTTTGGAACCAAAAATGCGTTTTTATATTTTTTTTATATATTTTAGATAACATACTTAAGATTTTTGAACTTTTGGAACCAATTTGGATAAAAAATTAGTTTTATGTTAAAAAATTGGCATTTGTGGCCAAAGTCGCTATTTTGGAATTTTTAAAATTATTTTTCTAATACCCAAAAACTCCTAATTTTTGAGCCAGATTGGTTAAATATTTGGACATGATTTTTTTTTCCAAAAACGTATTTTTTCAAGCTTTGACCCCTGCAAATTTTTATACCCTCCACTTAGTGATAGAGGGTATGTATAAGTTTGTCATTCCGTTTGTAACTCATCGAAATATCGATCTGGGACCCCATAAAGTATATATATTCATGATGCCCGATCGATTTTAAGACATTCTAGCGATGTCCGTCTGTCCGTCTGTCCGTCTGTCGGTCTGTCTGTGGAAAATGCTGTCGCGGACAAAATATTGCACAGAGATGACTGAAACTTAACATATTTATTGGAAGTTCTCCCGAGAAGTTTGGTATTGCATTTGAGCGGTATCGGTTCCGTGGTTCAAAAGTTATGAAAGAAAATGTAAGGACACCTCGAAAATTTTAGTACATTAAACATAACCTAAAAATACAAAATGCTTTAATTCGGCTGCTGGTTGACTTATGTGAACATAATTGAACACCAAATGTCATTTAAACAAGTACAAAAATTTTTTTGACAAAAAAAGAAAAAAATCGCGGATTTTTCTTACCAAATTTTTTTTTCGCGGAAATTTTTTTTCAAAAAAAATTTTTTTTCCAAAGTAATTTCCTTTAAAATAAAGTTTTTGCAATAGTCTTTTAGAAATTGTGGAGGGTATCACTACATTCGGCAAGGCCGAATTTAACTTTTTTACTGGTTTTATGTTGTATCGGTCGAACGGTTTTCGAAATAATGCCACAAAAAATTTCCAAAAATGTGTATGTGTTAATAATGACCCTAAGGCAAATATTCCGACGCCGATGATTTTACAATTAAAAAAAATTGAGAATTTGGTCCCTCCGATTAAAAAACTGTTACACTCAAAAAACCATTTTCACTCTACTTTTTTTCTTGCGTTCACAGAAAGAATTTGAAACGAATTTCAATCAACAAAAGCTCGGATTCAATCAATTTTTTGATTGGAATTCCTCTAATTAAGAAAATTGTTATACTAGTCATCAAATTGTAGGTGATTGATTGAAAATTTTTTCAATCAAAAATTTTTACGATTTTGATCAAAAATTTGATCAATTTTTTATTTATAGTCAATCAAAATAATGATTGATTTAACGAATGAATTGTAAGCTTATGACAATGTTGTCAAAAATTCTTCTTTTTTGCTTTCCATTATGTTGCCAACCATAAAAAAGTAAAATCCGATTATTTTGTATATTTTTGAATTAATATATTTAAATAAATTAAAGCGAAAAAAAATCTGGTATGTTGAAAATATGTAATTCGACAGTTAAAGAAAATAACAAAAATTTTAATCAAAACATTGATTGACTCATTTAAATTTTGTTGATCAATATATTTAATTGAAAATCTTTAGCGAATAATTTTTTGTGTGTTTAGAAATTTTTTGAACTTAAAAGTGAGGTTGAGATTGCTAGAAATAGAATTGTAGTGTTGGAAACTGTCAAAATTTATTCTGTAGAAACTATAAATATTCACATATATAAAAAACAGTTTTCATTGACAAGACAAACCGACATTTAAAATCCTACTGATGATGACACTAACTGGGGTGTTTGAAACCGGTATAGGAAATACCAGAAATGTCTATAATTTTTAGAAATTCAATTTTTCTTCTGCATTTTTTTAACTTGAACCCTTATAAAATTAAATTTTATCCAAAATTAGTTTTTTTTTTACTAATTTTTTATATGTAAAATTTAATTTTTATTAAATTTTTATTTTTTAAAAAAAAATTTACACTTAAAAAATTTTTTTTTTGTAAACATTTGTTTTTATAAATTTGTTGATACATAATATTAAATTTTCATCTCAAAATGTGTGTACATTTTGCTGGGTATTGATATATTCGGCCAACTTTAATTTTAATTTCTGTCTTGTGTTTTTATTATTAACTATGCTGTAAAACTTCAAAGTTTTTCTTAGTAATATCAAAAAAAGTAGAAAAAAGTTTTCTTGTCAGATTTTATTTTTTTCATTTGTTGTTAAATATTGTATTGGGGCATGTTCATATCATGTTCATTTTATATTTTAACAGTTGAAAAACAAACTCTCACTTTTTTGTTATAAATGTTTTACTTCAAAATGCCCACATATTTTTTTTGTATAGGAGAACAAAAAAAACTTTTCACTACAAAACTTTTAATGAAATTTATTATAGTGTGGGTTTTTGGAGGTTTACCCCATCGGGAGGCTCCCCGGGTGGCGGATAGGGGAATGCGCGAGTACGTTGTTGCCACACTGTACCACGTGTCGGAGAAATAAAATATCTGAGCCTGACCAAGAAACCTCCCTGAATACTGGCAGCTGGGTATGCAGGACTGGATGTAAGCAGAGGTTGTGTGAATCGGTATGGTTACATTACAGACACAAGATGGCGCAACAGAATATTGTTTCGACGGCATCTTCACAGCGGTATTTTTTCCCTGGGCATGTTCGGAAGCCTATAAAAATACTAACATAAGATAGCACTCCTATCACCGAACTAGGTTGCTAAGGGCCAATCACTCATAGTATACTGAAGCTTATTTAGATTCAAGAGTTCACTAAAGGAAAAAGAAAACGGACCGATAAACTAGTTGACAACCCTGGCAATGTTACAAGGACACGATTCGGACAATGGAACGTTAGGACGCTGTACCAAGCTGGAAAGCTTTCCATTCTTACTGCTGAATGTGAGAGATTGAATATAGATGTATTAGGATTGAGTGAAGTTAGGTGGAATGAATCGGGTGAACAACGTGCGAGCAATGATGGGATAATAATCTATTCAGGTATGCCAAATGAAGATGACCCGCACATACGCGGAGTTGGAATTTACTTAAGTAAACGATTTAAGAAGGCGCTTTTGAGTTGGAGACCTGTATCAGAGAGGATTGTAACAGCAAGGATACAGACTAAGTACAACATTATTACAATTGTACAAGCGTACGCACCCACAAATGAAAGTAGTATTGAAGACAAAGAAGCGTTCTACAGCTTACTTGACAAAACCTTAACGGATACCCCAACCAAAGATACTATACTACTTATGGGAGATTTCAATGCGCAAATTGGATGTGAAAATGAAGGTTATGAACATATTATGGGGAAACATGGATTAGGACCATGCAGTGAAAATGGAGAGTTGCTTTTGGAGTTGTGTTTAAACCATGATTTAAAAATTTGTGGTTCTATGTTTCCGCACAGAAAAAATCATAAAACGACTTGGAAATCCCCAAGTGGAAATGTAGAAAATCAAATAGATCATATATGTATCTCTCGTTCAGCGTGTAATATTATCTGCGATGTAAGAAATAAACGTAGTGCTGAAATAGGCAGCGATCATTATCTGCTAATGGCAGAAATGAAACTAATTCCCAAATTTAGAAGAAAACCTGTGAAACAAATGAATAAACAATACGATGTCCATAAACTGAAAGACAACACCATTCTCACCAAATTTAAAGAATCGATAAGCTGCATAAACGTCAATAGCGAAACGTCATGTGAAAATATGTGGTCTAATATAAAAGTAAACCTGCAAAACTCTTGCAAAAATACCCTTGGCTTTAAAAAGTATGACCAAAAAGAATGGATGTCTCCAGAATCTTGGAGTCTCATCGAGGAACGTAGAGAAGTAAAAACGAAATTGCTCTGTGAAAATAGCGATATTCAGAGGAGAACATATGATGCTGCGTATAGAAGGCTATCCAAAGAAATTAAGAAACAAATCAAAAGAGATAAAAGTCAATATTATGACAACCTTGGTGAAATGGCTCAGACAGCTGCCAGTAAAGGCGACTCCCGGCAATTGTTTAAGATCTGCAGAGATCTGACACAAAACAAATCCATATCCTCGGCCCCAATAGAAGATGAAAACGGAAGAAGGGTAACTGATAAAAGAGAGCAGTTAGAAATCTGGAAACGACATTTTGAAAGAACACTGAATATTGCACACGATAGCACGACTGAAGCATTTACCTTCCGGAGGCACTTAAATATAAGCACACAAATAAATAGTGGCCCTCCTAGTGTCCTAGAAATAAAATCCGCCATTAACCAAATGAAAAATGGGAAAGCCCCTGGAAACGATGGCTTACCAATTGAATGCTTCAAAGCAGACCCTGACAGAATGGCGACAATATTACATCCACTTTTTACTCGCATTTGGGACGACGAAATTCTTCCACAAGATTGGAAAGAAGCGATCATTGTTAAGCTGCCAAAAAAAGGAGATAGAAAGAAATGCAACAACTGGAGAGGCATATCCTTACTTTCAACAGTCTCCAAGATATTTACACAGATAATTCTCAGCAGAATTGAATCAACACTAAATGTTCTACTTCGCAAGAATCAAGCCGGATTTCGACAGGGCCGCTCCTGCATAGATCATATAAATACCGCAAGAATCATTATAGAACAAGCTGCAGAATATAACGCAACCCTGTATATGTGTTTTATTGACTATGAGAAAGCATTCGACTCTGTAAGAAGGGATTACATATGGTCTGCTCTCCAAGCACGTGGTATTCCATTAAAAATAATTAATATTTTAAAAAACAGCTATGATGGGGTGTCATGTAGTGTACTGCATGAAGGAGAACTAAGCGCCAATTTTCCGTCTCTCAGCGGAGTACGACAAGGATGTGCTCTTTCGCCGTTACTCTTTATTACCGTTATGGATGCAGTATTTGATAACCTCCAAACTGATAACGTTGGTATTAACTGGAAATTTGACAAAAGGTTATGTGATTTGGAATACGCTGACGATGTCATGTTGCTATCAAATAGATACGTTGACATGCAGAATATAATTACAGATTTAGATTTGGAATCTAGGAAAATTGGATTGAAGATAAACATAGCTAAGACCAAAACAATGCGATTGAATTCAACAAACAATGCTAAATTTTCTATCAATGGTCAGGATGTTGAGGAGACTGATCACTTTGAGTACTTAGGAAGCATGCTTGCAAAGGACGGAGGGACCATACACGATGTAGAAAGCAGATTACAAAAGGCCAAATCTAGCTTTGCTAGACTAAGAAATATATGGCGCTCTCCCAATATTAGGATAGATACTAAAATTAAACTTTTTAATGCCTGTGTTAAGTCAACTCTGCTATTTAGTTGCGAGACTTGGTTCGTTACAAATAGCGTAACCAACAAACTTCAAGTATTTGTCAACAGGTGCCTTAGGTCTATTTTAAGAATCTGGTGGCCACGTCGCATAACAAACATTTTACTTTGGAGCTCAACAAATCAGAACGGCATCGAAAAAGACATCAAAAGAAGAAAATACGGTTGGATTGGCCACACACTAAGAAAAGATTCTGAAGAAATTGCTCATGCAGCTTTATGGTGGAACCCTCAAGGCAGACGGGGTCGTGGGCGACCGAAAACGACTTGGAGAAGAACGATTTCGAATGAGACGAACAAAACCTTTGACCAGCTTCGGTACATAGCCAGAAAACGAGATGAATGGAAACTTTTAGTGAATAGACTAAGTTCGTAATTTTATTTATAATATTTCGAACATGTCATAATAATAATAAATAATTATAGAATTTTGCCATACAATTTTTCTTTTCCTTTTGTATATTTATTTTTTGGTGTATTAAAACTTTAAGCAAATTTATATTAAAATGTATGAATATTTAAATTTTATGGCTTGATGAATTAAGAATTTAAAGAAAAAAATCTAAACCAGGCCACATAAATTTATACATAAATTTAAATAATTTAAGAAATTAAATGGTTTGCATGAAAAAATTAATGAAAAAAATTAATTTATGGTATAAATTTATAAATTATGTTAAGGGATTCTATAAAATATTTTTATACATAAGCATTAGTTTATTTGATACTAAAAATATGTGGTGGAAGCTAGAAAAATGTTTTTTAATGTTTTAAGTTATCCATCATAACGTATGAGTGCTGTATATAATTTTTATAATTAATATTACTCATACGTTTGAGTGAATCTATATGAATGTGGAACAACTTTTGTATATATTTTTATAATTTATAGTTTTATGTACATGAGATATTTTGTTGTTTTTAGAATATTTTTAATATTCAATGCATGTGTGGATTTAAAGCAAACGAGTATAAAAGGTTTATTCGACTTATCCGAATCCATTTATACCCTCCACAAGTCCTTTTTAAGTGTTAGTAATTTTTCTGACGTAAAAAAAAAATTGTGGAAAAATTTGATTTTGGTTAAAAAACTTTAGCATATAATTTTTTTTAAAAAAATTTTTTTTGATTGCAATTTTATTTTTGAGTGTACAATTTTGTTTTGACTTTATAATTTTTTTGAGTGTCGAAATCACTGTGAAAAATACATTTGGGACTAACAAATGTCTATATAATCGTGAAAGCGAGTTTTTAAACTGGTGAATTCAAGGTGAAATTAATTTCACCAGTTTTTTTCTAGCACGAACTGCCTTGGCAAACGATATCGACCAATTACACAGGGCAACACTTTTTTTTTGCCCGGGTTCTGATAGCTAATTTTGGGTATTAGGGGTACGCTGATTTCAAATCCGGCTACCGTTGTTTTGGGTCAGCTCTAGTTTTCGAGATATAGCCTAAGGAATCTTTGAAAATAGGCTATTTTTGGCATCTTTGTGAGTCCATATTTACCAACACTTGTCTTACATCCAAAAAGTGAATGACGATTTTGAGTATGTTGGATATAGTGATTCTAAAAATGCTCTTACTTTTGTTAAGTCATCTTTAGTTTTGGTGATATCGCTAAAATGAAATTTTTAAATTTATGACCCCTTTAATTTTGTCTGAATATTTATGCCCTTTTTAATAACTCGAAAACTAAAGCTGTCAGAAAAAAGCTAATACCCATTTTGGAATCCTGACATCCAATATATCTAAGTTTGTGTTTAAAACTGAGGCACTAAATTTTTTTTTTTTTTTGAGACGTTTTTCCTAGAAAAGGTTTCAGTTTCTGAGAAATTTTTCCTTCAGAAAAAGTGATAGATTCTTAGAGTCTAATTGTAAGTTTTAGATCCTGAGACATTTTCATATAGAAAAAACTTAGATTCGGAGACATTTTTCAAATAAAAAAAAAATCTTATTTTACGAGACATTTTTCAAATAGTACACTCAAAAAAAAAGAAGAAACTTTAACTTTGGAAAATTTTTCTTCAAATAGTTTATAAATTTTCCCACAATTAAGTTAAAATTAACTAAAAGTTGGGAAATTTTCCTAACTATTAGGAAAATATTTTAGTTCATGTACTGTTAAATAGGCCATAATTTTCCTTAAATGGAATTCCCTAATACGTGGAAGAAATTCTTACCGCCAAAGAAAAAAAATCTTTATTTTTAAACATATTTCTAAAAACAAAATTTAGTTCAAAAAATTCAGTTTTAGGATGTAATTTCCTACCAATTAGTTCATCATATTTATCTTCTTTAATTTGAGGAAGTTTTTTTCCACAAGTTTAGTAAATTTTTCATAACTTGAAATTGTTTTGTTGATTTATTTATTTTTTCATGCTTGCTTGTAGTTCACATTTTGTTTATTATTTGTAGTACATGAATACAAAAAGTTTTATCTTGTATACCAAGTAATAAATTTAATATTTACATTTTTTTCTACACATGTATGTGTTAGAAAAAAAATAACATTTTAATCACAACAAAGACCTTGGCCTTGTCGTGTTTTCCCATAGTCTGGGAACAAACGTCAAATACAAAGTTTTTGTTGTAATTTAACTAAAAGAACTAATGTAATTTATTACTTGACTGTTTTTTCCCATTTTCTATTTCAAATTGATCCTTCTTTTAAAGAAAAATATGGTCTAAAAAGTAGGAATACATGGCAATGGAGCTAAATCATTATCAATTTTCCTTGGATTTAGTTAATTTTCCCATTTTTTAGTTAGTTTTTTTTCTGAGTGTAAATATCTTAGATTCTGAGATATATTTCGAACCGAAAAAATCTCCATTCTGAAATATTTTTCTTATAAAAAAAAACTCAGTTTTTAAAACATTTTTCCTGTAGAAAAAGTCTCAGATTCTGAAACATTTTTTTTACTCAAAAAGTCTCAGAATCTGAGAAATTTTTTCCAAAGAAAAATTCTCAAATTCTAAGATATTTTTAAAATTTAAAAGTTTGATATTTTAAAATTCTATAGGGAAAGAAAAATTACCTCCCTGAGTTTTTTTTTCCTATAGAAAAGGTCTCATATTCTGGGAATCTTAGTCTCAGATTCTGAGACAATTTTCCTATAGAAATAATTAAATTGTAAGAAATTTTACAAATAGAAAAAAAATAGAGATTTTAAGATTTTCGAATTTTTCCTCTTAAAAAATTCGCATATTTTTCCTATAGAGATATTCTTATTAGGGCGTCCCGTCAAATTTAAATTTTTGAATTTCATGTCGTCATACCTGTCAAACGATGGCCACTTTAGAGCTGATTGTGGGAAAATTTATGAACAAGCGGTCAAAGTTAGAAAAAATGACGTATTTCGACCAAAATTTATGTCCGAATTTTTTGACCAAACTCGGCTTAAAAATTTTTGATTTTTTAACATGAAAATTATCAGCCTTACCATAGGAAAATAAATTATACTTAAAATGAGCTTTTAATTTTATTTCCATACAAATTGTTTTTGTTTTTAAAATCGACTTTCAAAAAATGTATTTAAAATTTGAAATTTAAAATAGAACTTTTGCTAAAATAGACTTTTTGTTTTTTTGTGGTAAGGGCCTATATTTTTATCCAAATTGATCTCAAAATTTGGAAAATGTTAAGTGTGTTATCTAAAAAATATTAAAAAAAATTAAAAATGCGATTTTGGTTCAAAAATGCTGATCTGCGATTTTGGTTTTGAGTAGATTCATTCAAAAATATACAAAGTAATCGGGCTTTACTTTTTTTTTATTGTTGGCAACATATTGTAAAGCAAAAAAGATGAATTTTTTGATAATTTTTCATAAGCTTATAATTCATTTGTTAAATCAATCATTAACTTGATTGACTTTAAACAAAAAATTTATCAAATTTTTGATCAAAATCGAAAAAATGTTTGATTGAAAAAAATTTAAATCAATCACCTACAATTTGATGATTGGTATAACAACTTTTTTAATTGGAGGAATTTCAATCAAAAAATTAATTGAATCCGCGTTTTTGTTGTTTGAAATTCGTTTAAAATTTTTTCTGTGTAATACTTATATTTTTGCTAAAGAATTTTTTTTCATAGAATATTTTTTTCAAATTTTGTCCAATTATTCTTCTTTTTCCTCGTTTCTTTTCCTGGCTCTCTTTCTCTTTTTTCCATTTTTTTCTTTTCCCATTTTTCCTTTTGCATTCGGTTTAGGGCAATGATTCCCAACCTTTTTTGAGCCATGTCCCACTTTTAAGTTAAAAAAACTAAAACTTCCCCCCAACACTCAAGAAAAATGTGTAAAATTTTCAAATTTGTTTTAAAATTCAAAATTTATTTGTAGTTAAGCCAACTTTTAGTTAAAATCATTTTTTAAATAAAGTTTTTAGCAAAAGTTTTCAAAAACCTACTAAATAATTTAACTAAAATAATATTTTTTTTAGTTTTTTAACAAAAAAATCTTAAAAATTTGCTCGTTGCCCCCTTGAAACATTCAAATTGCCCCCCAGTGGGGCGAGAATCAAAGGTTGGGAACCATTGGTTTAGGGGAAGGGGGGTTTCGTCGTTATTTCGTCCCCCGTGGATCCTCGCCTGACTGGGACCCGTTTTCGAAAAAAGTTTCATTAAAAAAAAATATTGTATTATTTTTTTTTTGCCTTTTAAGAATTAATTATTTTATTAAGACATCATTGCGTATAACTATTTTATATACGTATAATACTAAAGATCAACATAACGTATGAGTTATTTACTTTACTTTATTAAACATTTATATTGCCTTAAAAAACTTTACTCAAATGTTACAATATTTTTCATGTTTTTTTACCCTCATTTTTACTTGTAAACTTCTTTATTATTCCGTTAAATTTTTAAAATCTCTTTTACTATAACAGAAAAACAATGTTGAACTTTTAACAAAAAAAGTGTTAAAGCTGACCCTAGGTTGCCAGGACAAAATGGGATTAGAAACAAAAATATGTGTGACGATGTGAAAGCAATAAATTTGTATCCTTTTTGCCCTTGTCAGAAAAACAAATAATTTGACCATGGTAAAATAAAACCTTGTAAAATTACAAAAAAAACTTGTAACTTGGTTTTTTGTTTACTGCCTTTTATTTGACAAAAATTCCTAGTATTACAAGCTTTTTACCAATAATTTTGTAATTTTACAAGGTTTTTAGCAATAAACAAATTTTTTGACACGATAAAATTTACAAGTATGTTTCGTAATTTTACTAGATTTTTGCTACCTCCTATTTCACGAGAATTCCTAGTATTTTTACAAGCTTTTTACCAATAATTTTGTAATTTTACAAACTTTTTACCAATAAAATTGTAAATTTACAGTTTTTTTTGGCGCAATTAAAATTACAAGGAATTCTCATGAATTTACAAGATTTTTTTGTAAAATTATATTGGAAATTTGTAAAATTACAAAAAAAAAATTGTAAAATTACAGAAAAAATTTAAATTTAGATCCAAATTTGCTTGTTAAAGCATCCCAACAAAAAATTGTGCTTACACCGAAGCAGATTTGTAAAGGAAAATTCCTAATTCCTCCCTTACAAACCTGCTTCGCGGAGGCATGATTTTATAAAGGCGATCTCCCACTAAAAAGCACTTGCTTGTGATCCAAAAAGCGCATTATATGCGCATGATTTATGCGATGAATGCATGCCTCTATTTAACAGCAGCCGCAAGGCATGATGTTCAGGTATAAATTCAAGTATTACCATGTTGCTTACAGAAGGCGCTTCATTCATGTCTCTTTTGATGCATATAGTAATAAAGTTTTTTAATAATTAATGCCTGAAAACTAGCTTCCCGGAAGCGCTTAATTTTTACCTCTTTTCATGCATACATTAAGCATGTTTTGTGTTTAATATTTCATACCTGAAAAGGAGCTTCCTTGGAGCGCTTCATTCATCCCTTTTTGCATGCATATATTAAGCACAATTTTTTAATATTTTATGCATGAAAAGGAGCTTCCTTGAAGCGCTTCATTCATCCCTCATTTCATGCATATATTTAGAACAATTTTTTCAATATTTTATGCCTGAAAAGGAGCTTCTTTGAAGCGCTACATTGATGTGTCTATTGTTTTTTAAAATAAAAACTTATATATTTTTTTCTTAAAATTTTATTTAATAAAAAAACAAACAAAATATAAATAGATAATTCATGAGATCAGAAATTTAAAAAGAAAATTAAATATAGGATAAAAAATTAAACGTAATGCAAAATCTAAAAAAAGTATTACACAAAGTCACATTTTTGAAATTCTTTATATTGATTAATATTTTAATTGAATCAATTAAAAAAATTACAATTTCTTGTTAAATTTGTTAAATATCCTTTTCAAGCTGTTGTTTAGTTATAGGTTTAAAAATATATTATAAAGAATAAAATACTCTGACATGTTTAAGTGGAAAATTGTTTCAACTCTACAAATAATACACATGTTTTCTTTTTTTGTTCATTCTGTGCTTCACGTTTTTGCTTCAATACAAGTGAAAATTCTTTAGAAAGTGTTCTGGAATTAAAGCAGAAAAATGCGTTTTATAACACATGCTTAAAGAAACTTTTACACTATATTTTTTTGTTTTAAGAAAAAACTTATTCTTTCGAGTACTAACTACACTGAAAAAAATTTTCGCTTAAAATTAAAGGATGTCACTCTAATTTGTTTTCATAAAATAAAAAAAAAAACACAAAAAAAACTTTAGTCAAAATTTTTTTTAGTGAAACTTTAATATACTCTTCGAAAAAATCCATTAAAAAAAGCTGTGTTTTTTCAAAGTAGTGTGAAATAAGACGAAAAATGTATTAAATCTACTTCTGAGCTAAATAATGTTATTGCATGTCTTTAGCAAAATTTGATTGCGGTTTTTTTCGTAGAGTATATTAACCGTCTATCTCACATTTTTATAAGTCATTGTAGTCTTTATTTCAAATATTCACGTTTTAGTAGTGTTCTGGAAAATGAAATTATTGATTTTTTCAGAAAATTTTTTAAAAATATTTTCAAGTCGATTTTTTCCAAGTTTAAACATTAAAAATTTAAAATTTTATTCAGTAGACATTTTTCAGAAAATTTTTTTAAAATATTTTCATTTCGATTTTTTTCAAGTTTAAACATTAAAAATTTAAAAAAAGGTCCAATAGTTTTTATTCAGTGATCAAATAATTTTTCCAACAATCCAAACAAACAGTGAAATTTTTTAAGTACAAAAAAAATCCAAATTTTTTGATCTCCAACTCTTTTGACCATAAATTTTTTGTAAACAAAGAAAAATTTTAATTATTTTAATATGTCCTTACTATACACTTAGGTGTTCTAAAATTAATAAACAATAACATCTTTTCTTTGTTTACAAAAAATTTGTGGTCAAAAGAATCGGAGGTCAAAAAATGTGAATTTTTTCTTCCCTAGTAGAAATATTATGCTAATTTTACTAAATAGGTCTAATTTGATAAGTAAAATGGTTGTATCAAATAATATATAATTGTATTACGTTAGATCCAAAAAATATAAAAATTGATACAATTTGACCCAGAATTTGGATCAAATTGATCTTATAATATCTTTTTTTTTTAAAAATTTTCTGAAAAATGTCTATAAATAATTTCATTTTCCTGATTGACCCTCGAAGCACATTTTTAATAACTCAATCTAGACGCCATTAAGCTTAAATAAAAGCTTTTTAAATTACCTACATAACATTGTTTAAATAATACTCATTTGATAATAACGCCCACTGTATGTACTTGGTACTTTTTTATACCTTCCAGTGATAGAGGGTATATATAAGTTTGTCATTCCGTTTGTAACACCTTGAAATATTGGTCTAGGACCCCATAAAGTGTATATATTCATGATCCTCGATCGATTTTAAGACGATCTAGCGATGTCCGTCCGTCTGTCTGTTTGTTGAAAAAAAAATGCTAACTTTTGAAAGGCTTTACGGAGGCTCCTGAAGTTTGGCATATATGTTGGGCATTTACCCGGTCAGGTTGGTTTTGCAATCTAGCAAAATCGGTCTAGTAATTCAAAAGTTATAAGCAAAAGAGTGAATTTCGACAAGGGGTTTTCGCGAATTTACGAGATAAAAAACACGATAACTTTCGGACGTCAATTCTGATGCCGCTAAAGCTTGGCATATATATTTTCTGTATCCCTGTTCTAGTTCGTGTTGAATTTCAGCCCAATCGGTCCAGTGATTCAGAAGTTATTAGCAAAACAGTGAATTTCAGATTGGTTTCACCTTAAATTAATGTGTTAAAAAAACGAGCTTTAAAAAAACAAACTTTAAAAACATTGGTAAGCCAAAAAATTACTTCAAGAAGTATTTCTGCCACTCAAAAATATTTTTACACAAAAAAAAAATTACACTCGAAAAAAATTTTACACTCAAGAAAAAAATCGTAATTTTTTAATTTTTTACAAAAATGTCAAAAAAAGTTTTTTCTCAAAAATAAATATTTCTAATCAAAATTGTTCATTATTTTCATGTTGAAAAATTTACCATCCTTTAAAAATGCCAAGTCGAATTTAACTTTTCTACTTGTTATCTACTGAAATAATAGTTCTAGAAACTTGAAATGCAGGATCATCCAGCGAAAAGCAGTATTCTGACGAAAGTAATTTTTTATTTGTTTTTTTATGCCGAAATTTCCTACATTCTAAATTTCAAGTTTTTAGGACCATTATTTTAGGAAATATAAAAGGTACCAAAATTATACTTTTATCTACTAAAATAGAGGTTCGTTCTAGTCACTTGAAATGCAGGATAATCCTCCTAAAAAACTATATTCTGACAAAAGTACTTTTTAGTACTTTTTGATGCTGGAGGGTAAAAAATTGTACTTTGGTAATTTTTCGATATCCATGAATAATAATCATAAAAACTTACAAGGACACAATAATTGAAATGTATAATGAAGGAAAATTCAGCTCAAAACAACATTCTGACAAAAGTACTTTTTTAGGAAATATAAAAAGTACCAAAATCACACTTTTTTAAAACGTGCTTTTTTGAAAACCGTATTTAAAGGGGACAAAAAGAGCATACATTTGTACTTGATACTTTTTTTATCTACTGAATAAGCAGTTCTAGATACTTGAAATGCAGGATCATCCGGCGAAAAACTACATTCTGTAAAAGTACTATTTAAAATTTTCGAAGCTGGAGGGTAAAAAAATGTACTTTGGTAATTTTTCGGTATCAATGAAATGACACACAGTGAGACAGCCCTATAGTAGCCGCGGCAAAAAATGGGTTTTGGCGTGTCGTCTAATTTGGATGAAATTTTCACAGTATATTAACAGATATATGGGTAACAATTCCCTGAAATTTCAGCCTCATAACTTCATTACTTTTTGGTCTAGAGCAAGCCAAAGTTGAGGTATGCCAAAGCGCTTGAAATATGTTAGTTCAATATGTAACATTCAAAAGCTTATTAAATAAAAAATACATAATAAATATAACTTTAAAGTATTTTTTTAATTAATTTAGTTGTTGTAGAATGAGTAGATGAAAAAAATAAATTAAAAAAAAAAAACACAAAAAAAATTTCTTAACAACAGAATTGTGGTGTAAAAATTGACCATTTTGCATTTTCAATGGACTAGGAAATATAGAGCAGCCCCTCGCCCTAGGTGATGACTTATATCAAATGAAAGATTGAAGTCTCAGCTTTCATTTAAAGTAAAGGAACTATAGCAAAAGTTTGCAAAAGTACTTTAAACATACAAAAAAATACAAAAAAAATCAAAAAATATGCAACGCGCACATTCTGTCGCTATACGTATGTTAGCATGCTTAGCATGTTATTTTTTTAATTGTTTACACATATTCCCTTATTGTTTATTATTATTTTATTTACATTATTCATTTGATTGATAATTTTTTTGAAGGTCATTGACTTTGGGTTAGATAGTTGCATAATTTTTAATTTAAATTGATAGAGCAAGCTGTTGTTCTTATCGAAGTTGTGTTATGATCACTTTCTAATGTGGTTAGTTTAATTGTTATATATTGAATTTAGATGTTGCATTATTTATTGGGTTAAGTAATAATGAGTGTTCTTGTAATGATCTCTTTTGATAAGAGATTAGCATTTCTCTAACATATTGAAAAAATTAGAACACCATGATGATATTAAAAAATTATTGATAGAGTGAAAAAAAAAATTGTTCTTTTTTATTGCATTTCCATGGGAGGTGGGCGTAATAGTGGGCGTGTTATTGTTGTTTTTGCATGAAACATTTGAAATGATATAAATTACAGTAATATCAAATTTGAAGGTTGTACCTAAAATATTTTAGAAAATATGGCAATTTTTATGTTGGGGTTGTATGGGTGGTGGGGGTAAAAGTGGGCCAAAGTTCAAAATTTTTTCCGATAATGTTTGTAACAATATAACATTCAAGTATACCAAAATTGAAAGTTATACCTTAAGTATTACGGAAAATACGGCATTTTACAAATTTCGATTGTATGGGAGGTGGGCGTAAAAGTGGGCGTATTTTCATAATTTTTTTTCAAAAAACTGGAATTGTCTCAAAAGTAACCTGTGCAAAATTTCAGAGCTCTACAATGACTCCTTGTATTTAATGCCGGCGTTGTCTCACTGTGTGACATGGTCTTAAAAACTTACAAGGACACAAAAATTTAAATGCGTAACGTAGGATCGTTCAGCGAAAAACAACATTCTGACAAAAGTACTTTTTTGGGAAACATAAAAAGTACCAAAAATCACACTTTTTTAAAACGTGCTTTTTTAAAAATCGTATTTAAAGGGAAAAAAAGGGTAAACATTTGTACTTGATACTTTTTTTATCTACAGAAGTAATGGTTCTAGAAACTTGAAATGCAGGATCATACTGCAAAATACTACATTCGATGCTGGAGGGTAAACAATTGCACTTTTGTAATTTTCCGATATCAATGAAAGAATGGCCATAAAAACTTACAAGGACACAAAAATTTAAATGCATAACCTAGGATCATTCAGCGATAAACAACATTCTGACATAAGTACTTTTTTGGGAAACATTAAAAGTACCAAAAATTCACTTTTTTAAAACGTGCTTTTTTGAAAATCGTATTGAATGTGGACAAAAGGGCAAACATTTGTACTTGATCCCTTTAATTATATTTTGATAAAAGTGCTTTTTCGAAATTTTCGATGCTAATGGGAAAAAAATTGTACTTTGGTAATTTTTTGGTATCAATGAAATCAGAGTTGAGTAATTGATTTTTTCATATAAAATCGAATCGAAATCGATTTCATAAAATCATTTTTCTATACAAATTTCTTTTATAACTCTAGTTCATTGTTTTAGAAACTTGAAAAAAGTACTTCTAGGAATTTCTGATTTTTGGAGGTTCATCTTCATGCCAAATTTCAGGTCTCTAGCTTCGCTTTACAAGGACAAAAAATTAAAAAACACACTTTTGTAAAAAAATCCTTACTTGTTTCATTGTCTTAAATCATTTAAATCATAGAAATATTTTTTACCCAGTGTACCACTTGAAAATGTTACTTCTCCATTTGTAAGGGTAGCAAAAGTTAAAAAAAAATGTTAAAACAATAAAACTGAGAATTTTATGTTAAAGAAATAATTTAAAATACTTTAAAAACTAAAATAATTTCGATAAAAAAAATTTAATATAGCACCCTGTAAAAAAAGCAATTTTAACTTTTTCTGAAAATTTATTTTGTGTATGCAACACAAAGTTTTATAGCAAATATCTAAAATATTTGTATAACAAAAATTTCTAATAACTGCATAAAATTTATTTATTTAATACTAGCACAAATTTTAATGAAACTCATATTTAAAGTTTGTGTCGAAATAAATATTAATTTTATGGTTGCTTTTTAATATTCTCTCTCTCTATGTTATGTATATGTTTGTGTTTGTTAAATCCGTTTCCTGTCATAATCCTTATTATGTGTGTATTATTAAAAACGCATTTGAAAAAACTTTTTTTTTTTTTGGTAAAATTTATGGTTTAATTTTGGTTTATTTGGTGCTTCCGTTCAAACTACTAACTATCTATTATTATTAGTTTTTTTTTTTTTTTAATTATATGCAATTTTAATAATACCTTTTCAATTATTTCACCTCAATAATGTTGTTAATAAATTTGTTGCAGTTATTTCAGGAGAATTTGAACTATGCAATTATTTTCCTAAAATTATGCTATACAATATATGCTTTTTAAAAATTATGTAAATTAATTGAAATCCTTGTTTGTGTAGTAACAACAATTTGTAAAAGGATTTTGTTTTTGTATTGTTGTGTGGATAGTATAATATTTTTTTTTTTGACAAATTTTAACCACATATAACCGGATGTCATTTGTAAAATTTTGTGCAATTTGCTAATGATATACACAAGTTGCTCTTAAACACTCAGAAAAAAAAGTTGGGAGTACGAAAGCTACATTAGACATTTTTTGGTATGAAAAAAAAGTTTTTCTTTCGATTTTAAACTTCGGGGCTTAAAACTTAAGTAGTACAAATTTAAGGCCATTCGGATTAAATTAACCCGTAATGACCGGCGATCAAAGTTTTGGATTTTTGAAAATAAAAAAACTGTCTTGCGACACATCATATTTATTAATTTTGATGCTCTGAACATGAATGCGATTTTTTCTATGTTCAAGAATTAAAAAAAAAAAAAAAATATTGTTTTTTCTACCGGCTATTACATAGAGATTGCAATAAACCTTAATCAGAAAAATTATCGGGGAAAAATTTTGGAGTAATCACTTGTTTAATTTTCCCAAAAAAAAAACTGAGTAGTTTTTTAACTGACGCAATTAAAAATTTACTCAAAATTTTTTAAAAAAATTTAATTAAACAATTTAATATTTTGTTTTATTTTTTTTTTTCTCTTAGTTTTTAGAATTCTAATTTAGTTTATAGTTTTTTTATGTATATAAAAGTTTGAAATCATCTCTATGAAATGCCTTTGGTGTCGGTAAGGACTTCTCTCGATTTATTTCGAGTTTTCTGAGGAACCGATCTATACGTGTTGTTATAGATGGTTTCTCATCGGATGAGTTTCAGCTTCAATCAGGGGTACCGCAAGGTTCTGTTCTTTCTCCTTCCGTTTTTCTTATTTTTCTTAACGACCTTCTAAGTCAAACTTCAAATCCTATCTACTCTTTTGCAGATGACAGCAAAAAGGCGGATTATGAATGACACACTTAATCAGGACCTGTTGACAATCTCTGAGTGGGGTCTTGCGAATAGGGTCAAATTTAATGCACGCAAGACCCAATGTTGTATGTTGACCCACAGGAATGTGGAATCACCAGCGTCATCTGTACAAATGGGTGGTATATTTATCGAGGAATCGGACACTCTTGATGTTCTGGGCATGAAAATAAGTGCGATGTCCGTTGGAATAAACACGTTTTTCAAGTGTCGAAAGAAGCATTCAAGTGTCTCGGTTTTTTAAACCGGTGTAAGGAGTACTTTACCTCATCCGATCTCCTAACTATTTATACCACCTACATCCGACCGAAGATGGAATACAACTCCCATATATGGGCAGGGGCTTCAAAGTCTATTTTGGAGCTTTTGGACCGTGTGCAAAGGAGGGCGTTGATGCTTATCAATGACAATAGGGTATCCAACTCTATTGACTCACTGGAGCATCGTCGGAATGTGGGTTGTGTGACTCTGTTCTATCGATATTACCATGGAAAGTGTTCCGCTGAGATAAGTGAACTTATCCCTAGAGCCCGAGTTTTTGTTCGCAACACTCGGTTGTCTAGTAGATCACACAGTAGTAGATCGCATATCGCTTTATAGAGAAGGTTCGTTTATCAGTCGTACTAGCCGTATGTGGAATAATCTTCCAGCGGAGGTCTTCCCAGCTTCTTTCAATGTAGATAAATTCAATTCAAATATCCACAAACACTACTCCCTCTTTCCTCCTCCTCACAACATATTTTCCTGATATCAACACAATGCACTGCATTAGTAGGGGCATCCCCTGAGTGTTGGTTCAACGTAAAAAAAAGAAGGTTTTTGGATCAATAAAAATAAAGGCTAATTTTTTTTTTCCAAAATTCCAATTCCTTCCCGTGCCTTTCCACTGTTAAAGCTCTGGTTTTGACTCCATTTTTCTGCGAAAAAAAAAAATGATTAAAAAAAAAAAAAATTTGAGAAAGTTTTAATTGTGTCAATTAAAAATTAACTTAAATTTTTTAGCATACATTCAATACATTTTTATTAAAAGTTTACTCAATAGTATTAAAAATTTACTCAATTTTTTTTAATTTTTTTTTCTGTGTAATTAAAACTTAATTTGAGCCAAATCAGAACATTTTGACCCATGGCGCCCTTCGATCAAAATTAAAGCTTATCTCAAATTCTATGAAACAGTCAAGGGAAAGAAATTTTGAGATTTTTTAAAAAAAAATTCTGGAACGTAGCAAAGAACGACCATTTTTTTTGCAAATTTTATACAGTGATATCTCGAAAACCGTATGACCGATTTTAATTTTATTTGATATTCGTGTTCAGCAATTATAAAATTTTTTATACGCTCCAACCACAGTATGGGGGTATACTCACTTTGTCATTCCGTGTGTAACACATCGAAATATCGGTCGGGGACCCCACAAAGTACATATAATATTGATTCATGATAGAATCTAAGGCATTCTAGCGATGTCCGTCCACCCGTCTGTAGAAATAACGATGCCCTGAAATTGGGCAAGAATATCTCTTATGTTACTGGTAAGGTTAAGTTCGAGGATGGGCAAAATTGGACCAGGGGGAAAAAAGTTCCCCCTTGAAGAACTAAAATGACCCCTGAAAAAAACAATATTTTTACGATTTTTTTTTAATTTTTGCTCAACAAATGTAAAATTTTTATGCCATATTATGTTCATAGACCTGCGCTTGGACCAAGGGGGTTAGGAAATTCGATTTTTTCAGGCCGCCCCCCTTTGGGGGCTTGGTTATAGAAATTAATTAAAAATAACTATAAAAATATATTATTTAAGCGTAAATATCATAAACAAATAATTTGTAAACACATATAGCGGTGGTAAAGGTGTCCCCCACCGATTCCGCACACCGCACTCCCGCAAAAAGAAAAGACGCTCCTACGATTTTTTTTTAATTTTAAACGTGTTGGAGGGTATAAAAGATTCGGCACAGCCGAATTTAACACTCTTACTTGTTTTTTTTAAATTTTAAAAATCCGAAACTTTAATTTAATCCGGTTGGCCTCAAATTTGTAACACATAAATTTTCGCTCTAGTGGAATAAAAATTTGCCAGGATACTTGGGGAAAACCAATAGTTGAAGAAAAAATGTCACTTCAAGGCTCCATAGTTTTTATTTTATTTTTTTTGGGAGACCCACATTAGTAGGATAAAAATGGGTATTTTTTGGCACCTGGACTTATTACTAAATTGTGCTGAACTACATTTTGTGTACTTATCTTTCATACTTCCAAACTAGTTATAATATTGTTATAATTTTGTTTTTTTCTGGGTGCTACAGTTTTCGATGAGTTTTCCATCATTTCTTCTTCAACACTTGTAAAATGAACAAAATCTTATGTTGTGGAAAACCCGTCATATTTCCCGATGGGTAAAGCTGTTTTCTCGTGTTCGGGTAAGTTAAAAATACAAAAAATAAATTTTTTTTTTAAAACGGCACCTCAGAAATGAAAGTGTGAGTGTTATAATGGATACTTTTCAAACACATATAATGCCAATCGATAGCCCATACAAAAGTCTATAAAATAAGTGGGATTCGAAAATTTCAGAATTGTTGAGTTACTGTAGAAAAAAATAAATTGAAAGCGATGCCATGTTTTCATGGCTTAATTTTTTGCTTTTTCATTGCTTAATTTTTTGATGTTTGAAGCGCCATGCAATCCAAACTAAAAGAGCTGGACTCCTGAAGCTTGGCACGAATATGTCTAATGACCATCAGCAGGTCAAGTTCGTAAATAGTGAAAATTGGCCCAGGGGGAAAAAGTTAAACAATTGAAACATTTTTATGTCAGAAGAAGTTCAAAGTACTGCGCTTGGATCCAGATCATTATAAATTTTCGAGTACCTTAAATATTAAAAAAATTGTATAACTTAAGTACAAAAAACATCGATACCCCCTACAAAAAGAGGCCTTGCTTTTCTTGTTCATGACTCTGTTAACTTCCGACCGCTGTCCATCACATCGAACGACGATCACCTGGAACTCCAGGGGATAGCCGTTCGATCAGGAGAGGATGAGATTGAAATTGTGAACGTCTACATCCCTCCAACAGCGGCCTGCCGTTCGGGATATCGTCCTTCCATTGAATTTTTAATGGAAGGCGATAGTAGGGTCATACTCGGTGACCTAAACGCTCACCATGATAGCTGGCATTCTGAGCTGGAAAATGATGCGAGGGGTAATCTCTTTGCTGATGAAATTGACAACACAAATTACTGTGTTGTCAACGAGAGACACCCTACTCGCATCACCGCAAACTGTCGCAGCTCACCAGATCTTTCGATAGTCAGCCCTGACCTTGTGGCCTTCACCACCTGGCATGCCGACATCGCTCTCAACTCTGACCACATCCCAATTACCGTCAAGATTGCAAAAAGCCCAGACTTCATATCTGCTGAAGAAAGGACTTTTGTAAACTTTCGGAAATCGGATTGGGCCTGATTTGAGGAGATGACGGAAGCACAATTTGGTCATCTGACTCCTCCCTCAACGTCATCAGAGGGAGAACGTAATATACGAAAGATCTTGGTCGATGCGAAAAACCGCTGCATCCCGGCTGGACGCATAGCGAAAATGCGCCCAAATTTTCCACCGGAGGCATGTCGCCTAGCAGATAGGCGAGATGCCATCCGGAGGGAAAATGCAGCGGACCCTCGTTTAAGGCAACTGAGCGCCGAGATTGAGGCTCTAGTCTCTGCTCACTGCAAAGACCTGTGGTTACGGCACCTTGAAGAGTCGGATAAAGGTTCTAAGCGTCTTTGGTCGACGATAAAGAACCTTTCGAATCCCCGTAGAAGCGGAAGACCCACTCTCACTTTTGAGAGTGGCACGCCGCTTGACTCCCAAAAGTGCTGTGCTGCCTTAAACCGACAGTTTGTAGAGCATCCAGCCAGACCCAACAGGGACCAGAGAGTCATCCGAAGGAGGATCAGATCTCTACCTCACACAGAAGATGTAAAGATCACTCCGGAGGATGTCTCTAAAGCTATCAAAGAAGCGAAAGCCTCCACGGCAATAGGTCCAGATGGTCTCGCTATGATCATGCTTAAACACGTGGGGGAGAAAGGGTTGACATACATGGCAGAAACGTTTAGCCTCTGTGTTAACTCCTTGGAGATTCCAGACATGTGGAAGCTCGGGAAGATTATTCCCCTTCCCAAACCTGGGAAGCCCAATAATTTGGGGAGCTCCTACAGGCCGATAACACTACTGTCACCAGTGGTTAAGGTCCTGGAATCTGTCCTTCTCCCTACTCTTAGGGAGAATCTCCCCATGGCGGACCACCAACATGGCTTTCGTTCTGGTCACAGTACAACAACTGCGTTGTGCGAAATCACGACAGCCATAGCCGGAGGCCTTAAAAGCAAACGCCCACACGAGAGGACCATTGTGGTCGCTCTCGATCTGTCTAAGGCCTTCGACACGGTCTGCCACACGCAGCTTCTGCAAGACCTGTATGACTCTACGCTCCCTAATGTCCACAAACGATGGTTGGCGAATTACATGGCTGGGAGGCAGTCATATGTAGAGTTTAGAGGTTCCAGGTCGGGACTGCGGAGAAATAAGCAGGGTGTTCCACAAGGGGGTGTCCTTTCACCCATCTTGTTCAACACGTATATCTCCAAAATCCCGACCCCACCTCCAGGACTGAAATTGATATCCTACGCCGATGACTGCACAATTTTGTGCACAGGCAGGGATATCGAAGCCCTGGAGGAACAGCTTAACAGCTATCTGCCAACCGTGACAAAATTTTTGGCAGATAGGAACCTCCCGCTCTCGACACCCAAGTCGACGGCCACGCTCTTCACCAAGTGGACTAAAGAGGTTAACAGGGAACTCAATGTCCACATTAGTGGGCAGAGAGTTCCCACGGTGAAAAACCCCAAAATTCTTGGGGTTCACTTCGATAGCCTCTTTATGTTCGCGAGGCATTCTGAAGAGGTGACCAGGCGAGTGAAAGGGAGGAACTCCATTTTGAAAGCGCTAACGGGCAGCACCTGGGGTAAAGATAAGGAGACGATCTTGACTACGTATAAAGCCATAGGTCGTCCCCTTATCGATTATGCCTCCCCGGTATGGTCGCCGTCCGTTAGCGACACACAATGGAGAAGGCTCCAAACGGTGCAGAACACGGCCCTCAGGGTGGTAACAGGGTGCCATTCCATGGCATCTGAAGACCACCTACATGAGGAAACCAAAATTCTGCCCGTTCGGAGCCATTGCTCCCTTCTCACTCGTCAATTTGTACTTGGATGTCATATGACCGAGCACCCCAACCATGCAAGCGTCGTTGGTACGTCGGCACCGGAGGTGAGACAGGTGAGGTCTGACCTACGGTCCGAGAAATCGGCCGTGGGTCACCTCATCGGTCTTGTGCAGAGTGGCGACTTAAAAGAGGCGCAGGCTCGCCTACACACGGAGATCGTCTCGGAATCCATTGGGAGGATGCGAGACAATGTTGTGTTAGGTGGCAGGCCCCCTCCCCTTTCCGAATCCGAAAAGAGCCTGCCACGTAAGGTCCGCACGACATTGTCCCAACTCAGGTCAGGTTACTCTAGGGGGTTAAATAGTTACCTGGCCAGAGTTAACCCTGACATCTCTGATGCCTTCCCTCTTTGCAACGCTACACCTCACAACACCATACACCTCTTCGAGTGCCCGGTTCGGCCCACGACACTCACACCTTGGTCATTATGGACCAATCCAGTCGAGGCAGCTCGCTTCCTCGAACTGGAAGAGTAACCTGCTATATGTCTCCTATCCCAATCCCCTTCCCATCCCCATCCCAAAATATATTTTTAATAATAATATAATAATAATTTACTACTAACATTTCTCTGTATCTGCATGTGAACCTCCAGTGGACGTTACAACAACAAAAAGAGCGCCCCTGCAATTTTTTTTAAATATTGGAGGGTACAAAAAATTCGGCAAATAATTCCATAATTTATTTTTTTAACAAAAATTTACTAACATTTTTCGTAGATTGTATATTATACCCAGTTGTTTTGAGTATAAATAAGTGCTAAATCAGCAATATTTGCATTAGTGTTGCAAACATACTAACACAAATTCAACAACTCATACAACAACATCCGTAACAAACTGTATGTATATTAGGGCGTCCTGTCGAATCTAAACTTTCGAATTTCCTGTCGTAATATCCGCCGAACGATGGTCACAAAATAGCTGATTAAGGGAAAACTTATGAAAAAAATTTTGCAAGGGCAACTTTAGTCGGCAACCAGCGGTCAAAGTTAAAAAAATTAAGTTTTTCGACCAAAATTCATATCCGAATTTTTTGACTAAATCCATCTCAAAAATTAAGAAGTTTTGCGCACTTTATGGAAAAAATATTTAAAAAATTCCAAGATAGCGATTTTGGTCGACAGAAGATGATATTTAAATATTAAAATATTTAAAATATTTTTTATGCAAAAATTTCTAATTTTTGAGCCGGATTTGGTCAAAAAATATGAATATTGGTCGAAAAACGTGAGTTTTGGTCGAAAAACGAAAAATGCAAATAAAAAGAATTTTTTGTAAACTTTGACTGCTGGTTGCCGACTGAATATGTTCTTGCAAAATTTCTTTATAAATTTTTCCACAATCAGCCCTTCCTGGGTCACCGTTCGGCAGGTATTACGACAAGAAGTTCGAAAGTTTAGATTTGACGGTACGCCCTAATGCACATAGATTTATACTCTACAATACAGAACAAATATTAATAAATTTGTATTTGTCCAATCATGTAAATAGAAATGGTGAAAGCTCTGTAGCAAAAGCTAATTGGTAAGAAGATTTAAATTGTTTAGTATAATACCCAATGGTATCACAGTCGTTCCTTCATACACAAACTACAAAATTTAATTTTCATTTTAAATTATAGTTTAAAATTTCAAATTTCCCTTTTTGCAAATCTAGAGAGAGGGGGGATTCGCATAACAAATCAAACTTGCAACAAAAGTTGTATTGTTGCACGAAACAATTTTCAAAATAAATAGATTTGCCAAGTCATTTTTTATGATTGTGTTGTTTTGTTGTGGGGTTTTTTGTTATGTGCTAGATTTTGTTTTTCTAGGTTTTGGTTACAAATCTTAAACTATTTCTTTATCCTTTAGACACGTTCAAAACATAAAACCACAATCGTTAAGTTACGTGTGCCACATCTGTACATGACAATTGAAGTTTCTTTTGAAAAACACACAAAAAACTAAAAAGGTAACTATTTGTTGCAAGTAGTTGTTGTTTCATTTTGTTTTTTTGTATTATAAATGACATTGTGTGAAACATGCAAATACTTAATACTTTGTTAACATTAGCACTGACATTTGTAGCAAATGTTGTGGAAAGCAAATAAACAAAAAAGTTTAGAAATACTGAAATACAATGTATTGAAATTAGAAAAAAAAAATATATTTTAGATTGAATTTAAGGATTCTGGGATATATTTAAGGAGAACAAAAAAATAAAGATACCGAATAAATACACTAGTTTACAAAATAAAAAAGATCTTTGCACACGAAACATAACTGTTTTTTTTTTTTTTTATATATATTACAGACCACTAAGCTCAAAAAACTTATAATTTTTTTTTTTATAAAAAATCAAAAACTTCAGTGGGCCATAAAAAAGAAATTCGAAGCAATTTTTGTTCTTATGTTAGTCAGTTGCACCGAAAGTCTACAACTATGGAAAGAATCTCCAGCTACTAATTTTGATTTAAACATATTTTTTCATTATTTTATATAATGCTCTGCACTCTGTCCTATCACGGGCGCCATTTTTCCTATAAAGAAATTATTTGCTCTTGGATAATTTTCCTTATAAAGATGTTAGAATTTATACTCTGTGAATATTTTTAGCAACAAATTTATTTTATTTTACGCTTTACACACCGTCCTGTCACGGGCGCAATTTTTTAATAAAGTTTTTGTTTTTTTTTTTCTTCTGGATAGTATTCTTTCTGAGAAACATTCTCGTATTCAGAGAAAATTTTGGTTTATAACTTTTTTTCTATTAGTTTATTTTATGCTCTACCACGACCCCGTCACGGGTGCCTTTTTTTGAAGAAACTTTGTTTTTTGGACAGTTTTTTATGAATATATCTAGAATTCTGATACATTTGTGGCAGTTTTATGGTCTTTTGTCGTGTTGGAATTTTTTTTTTTTTTCAAATACTTTATTTTTCAGATTATTGAATGTGCCCATTCTTGGCCTAACAATAAGTAAATAAATCTTACAATCTAAGTTAAGTACTAGTTACTCCTTAAGAGCCATTTTGAAGGACGATCCTCATATTTAAATGGGTGGTAAATCTGCACGTTGCAGTCTGATGCGCGCTTGGGTCCGAGTAAGGGCTCTCGCCAATGGATTTGGGTGGTTGCCGAGCTTTTCCTCGTATTTTAGTCTGATGGTTATAAACTCTTCTCTAACTAGCGGAATATTTAAGTCCTTGTGAATGTTCACATTTCTGACATACAAGGGTGCACCCGTAATGATTCTCAAAATTTTCGATTGTGCCCTTTGTATAAGCTCAACATTAGACATACTGGCTGTACAACATAGTTGGATACCATAAGTCCATTTTGGTTTTAAAATACAATTATACAGGGTGACTTTCGAGTCAAGGCTAAGTTTAGAATGTTTGTTAAATAACCAATGTAATTGGCAGGCTTTTAGCTACATATGAAGCCTCTTGGCTTCTAAGTGTTTTCTATCCAAGTGAATTCCAAGGTATGTAACACTCTCAGACTGTGGGATACTTATACCATTTAGGGGCACAAGTGCCCGTTCTAAGTGTAAACGTAACGTGCTTGCTCTTAAGCTCATTAACTTTAATTCGCCAGTTCTTGAACCACGTCTCCACAGCTGTAAGGTGATTGTTTAGTCGCAAGGATGCAATATGTGGATCTGAGTGGGTGCTTAACAAGGCAGTGTCATCTGCAAAGGCTGACGTTGTAATATGTTCAGATGTCGGCAAGTCCGACGTAAATATAAGGTAAAGAACAGGGCCGAGCACACTTCCTTGAGGAGCACCTGCATTCATTTCATAATCAGAAGTTTTGGCTTCCTTATATTTCACTCTGAAGTATCGATTGAGGAGGTAAGACTCTAAGAGCTTGTGTGTAATCATTGGTAAGTGACATTTTACATTGTATAAATGACCCTCGTGCCATACTTTATCGAATGCCTGAGCGACATCCAGAAAATCGGCTGAGCAATATTTCTTTTCTTCAAAGGCTTTCCTTATCACGTAAGTTATGCGGTTAACTTGCTCAATGGTTCCATGTTTTTCGCGGAAGCCGAACTGATAAGCAGGAATGCTATCATTATTTTCCATAATTGGAAGAATCTTTTGAAGGAGAACTATTTCAAATAATTTTGAAAGGCACGGAAGTAAACTTATAGGTCAGTATGACGAATTTTTTTGATCTGAGAAATTTTCCATATGTCTGGGAAGTAACCTTTCTGCAAGATCGCATTAAATATTTTTGTAAGAACAGTATCCGCTACAAATGGTAGGTTTTTTATCATGTTTGGTGTGACTAAGTCATACCCAGGCGCTTTCTTTGGGCTTATCTGCGTTCGAACAATTGTCTCAACATCTTGGGCGTCAAACAATATATTACTATGATCCATGTGCAGAGGCAGTTCTGGGAGTGTAAAGTTATTCTCCGCCAAGTTTGACTCAAAGACAAATCTTAAATGTTCTGCAAATGAGTATGCTTTCTCCTCTTCACTGCGTGCCCAATTGCCACATTGCTTTCTCAGCGGTGGTTCGCCCTCTACCGGTGGTTTAATTTTCGTGGCTTTCCACAATGAATAGTTTGCTGAACTTGTATGCGATAGACTTTCCACATAAACGCTATTTATGGGATCCTCTTTCAAATGAAGGGCTTTTCTAAGGTTTCTTGTAACTTCAGACAGCCTCTGCTTTGCGGCAGGAGATCTACTGTTTTGCCATTCCCTTCTTAGCCTTCTCTAAATGGCCAATAGTTGCTCAATTTCTGAGTTTGAAACATGAAAACTACAATTAGGAGTAACGGTCGAAGACGTCGAAGAGTACTCTGCTGCAGATCTCAGAATGGACGTAATCTCTTGAACACATTCTCCAATATCCCCCTCTCATTCCAAATATGGGTTAATGTGGATGTGGCTACTTTTATATTTTTTATACTTTAACCAGTTCGTCTTTGACGAAGTGAGTCCAAAGGGTGTTTTAACCGAAATTGGTTCATCGTAATACGATAAAATTACTGGAGAATGATCTGAACTAAGATCAAATAATGATTCAACAGATAACTTACTCCTATCAATATGTTTCGTTACTCCAAAATCGATAAGATCGGGAATTTTTCTAGGATCCGAAGGCCAATATGTTGGTTGTCCAGGCGATATAACATCCAGGCTATTTTCCGATCAATTAGAACACAGTAAAGCTGTCTTCTCCTAGGGTTCGTGAGACGTGAACCCCAGTAGGTGTGTTTCGCATTGTAGTCTCCACAAGCTAGGAAACGATTACCAAGAGTATTGAAAAAATATTCGAACTGTATCTTAGATACTGAAAATCGTGGAGGGCAGTAAACTGCCGTCAGAGTCAGTCCTCCTCCTGTACACTCAAGATGTATTGAGGTTGCCTGAAGGTAAGTTGTCGAAAAAGTTTCCATAGCATTATGCTTAATCCTACTTCCTATCAAAATACCAGTTCCACCGTGCGCCTTACCGTCAGGGTGGTTTGTTTTGTGGAATGTATATCCGGAAATTTTTACAGCAAAATATTTTGATATATAACTATTTATACCCTACACCAATTTTTAACTATACCGATCGACTCAGAGTCACTTTTTGAGTAGATTTAGCGATGTCCGTCTTTTTGTCCATATAAACGGTGTAAATACGATACAGTTCGCAATTTTTAATCAATTGAAATTTGAAACTTAAGCCTCTCTTGTCCCAGGGGCGAATCCTATTGAAATGGGAAATTTCGGTCCATGTTTAGACCTAGCTCTCATACAAAGGTCCTTTTTAATTTTGGCTCAAATGACTACAATATCCGTATTATATTTATTAGTTTTTCACACTTTCTTGTCACGGTCGCTATTTTTCGTGCTGAAGAAGTTTAAGATTTTGAGACACTTTTCGTTTAAAAATATATTGAGTTATTTTTGGTATAAATAAAGACTGGTTCTAAGCCTTTTTGTATAGAAGATGGCTTTAGAATCTGAAATCTGGTTTTTATAAAAATTCTTTGATTTTGAGACATCTTTCGTTTACAAAAAGTTTGAGACTTAAAATACCTTAAGCCGATTTGGTAATTTTTTTCACCGTCTTGTCACGGTCGCCATTTAGTTACTGAACATTTTCGGGTTCTGAGATATGTTTTTTGTGAAAATAATTTCGAAGATTATTGGTTTAAAATTTAGTAAACGGATTTCATTAGTTTTTCACACTTTCTTGTCATGGTCACCATTTTTGGTGCTAAAGAAGTTTCAAGTTCTGAGACATTTTTCGTGTAAAAATATTTTAAGTTATTTTTTTATAAATAATGACTGGGTCTGAGCCTTTTTGTTAAAAAATAGTTTCTAATTCCGAATATTTTTTTTAACAGAAAAAGAAGCAAGTAAAGAGACGTTTTCGTAAAGAAATTCTTTGAAGATGCTGAAATATTTTTGTATTAAAAAACTCTTAGATCTTTAAATTTGAGATATTATTTCTTATATCAACTATTTGAGAAATTTCCAAAGAAATTTGAGCCTTACCTTATTATTTACAAAATGCTTTATTTCCTATCATCTTGTCTTATAAATAAGATAAATAATAAATAAAAAAATTAAATCCCAATTCCTTTTGTTTAAATATCTTTCAATCTCTAATGATTTCTTATCTTTACTGTTGTCTGCTGTTGACATTCCATGACTGTACACAAAGATAACAACACAAAAAGTTAGTTGTCATCTAATCATTTCAATAAAATTGTTGTGACAATATAAACACCTTCCTTCCTTATATTTTTGCAGTGCTCTCAAAACAAGTGTTTGAAAAACACTTTTGCTTCTTATTTCCTAAACTGCTCAACAACTTCATCTTTTTGTTCTTCTTCACTTGTTCAGTTTTCAACATCATTTGCGCCATGTTTGTCTGTTAACCAAATCATTAATGTCAAATTCAATTACACGAAATGACATTTTAAAAGAATTCTAACAAAAAGTGACAGTTATTTAGTTTCTAACGTTTCAAAGCTGTAACGTTTTTTGTCTTTTTTGTGTTATTAAATATAGAAAAAATTAAAAAGAAAACAATTTTATTTATCCGGGTTATAGTGGACAGTTTTCTAAGAGTTTTTCCTTGTTGTTAAATAAAAAAAAAAATTTTACACATCAAAACCATGTAATCATACTTCAAATATTTTATACTTTATACCATTTTCTTTTTTTTGCTTTTCTTGGGTAAGTTTAACTATAATTTTTTGAAGTAATAAAAAAAAAAATATATATTATAACAGCATGGTGTCAGTGTTGTCATGTTGACAATCAATTTTTGATACACTTCTTCACTCGATAGGTAGAGGTTAGTTTATTATTTCGTAAGTGAGATCTGTTTTAAAAATATTTTTCATATTTTTTAATTTAATTTATATGGATTAAATTAATGTGTTATTGAAATAACTCACCATCCTGTCACGGTCGCCAATTTCTGAATAGATGCCATATCCTGTCACGGTCGCCAATTTCCGTTTATATTTCTCGTTTGAGCGGAATTTTTTTTCAACTTATGATATTGAAAAAAATTAACGGGTGGCACTCTGCGATCAAAGTTGTTCATTTTTGAAAATTTAAAACAAATATCAACAAGTTTTTTAAATCGGTCGAACCGTTTTCGAGATATCGCAATCTGAAATTTGTAAATATAACGGGTTTTCCCTCGTTCAAGAAATTAAAAAAAAAAAATTTTTTTTTCCTTTCCCTATTTGGGTGTCCCCTGTAATGTATTTTTAGTATAAATGAGACCTCTTGATTCCAAATCTAGCATCCAAATTTTTCTAGCGCGTTCCGTTTTTTAATTTTGGCGTTCGAAAAACTCAAACTCCACTGTTACGCACTTATGTAAATTCCTTATAAATCACACTAAAATCAGTTTTGGAATCAGGAGGTCCTTTTTATATAAAATCAATTCCTATTTTGTGAAAGCAATGTAAGAATACCTAACAGCGGAGCCCCCAAAAGTGCTAAAATACTGTTTTTGTGGCTTTTTAACAGCAAATAACGTTACGTGCTAGAAAATTTTGGATGGCAAATTTGAAATCAGGAGACCAAAATCTATAAGGACCAGTTGGACATTTCACTGGAAGGTTTATAGTGTCGAACAGTGTTATTTAAAAATCCAAATTTTTGATTTAAGGACACAACGGGTTAAAATTATTGGATTTGTCACAAATTTAGTTTAAAAGAAAGATCGTCTCTATTTCTGTAAAAGGTGCAAGGGAAAGACATTTTGAGTTTTTTTTTTTTTAATTTCTTAAACTTTAGAAGAAAAACCGCAACAATTTTTTAAAATTTCAACAACTATATCTTGAAAACTATAAATAATTTGTGAAAATTTCAAATAGCGGTATCTCGAAAACCATTCGGCCGGTTTTAATTTTTTTTCGATATTCACTGCAATAAAAACAAGTGGGAAAATTATAGTCGGCCAAGACCGACCATATAATACCCTACAGCAGCGCTTCCCGGAAAATGGGTATCAAGTCCAAACATGGATCCGATTGGATCTAGGTGAAATAGGCTTTCTTTTGTTGCCAAATACAGATTTATCTGAATATCGGATGAAATTTTTATATGGGGACTGAATCTAGAAATGGTCCAACTAAAATCAAATTTGATAACCAAATTAAACGTTTGACATCTACAAACAAAATTTTACCACAAGATTTCCTATTTTTAATGAATTTTGATAGATTTATGTAAATATCGGGAAGGTGGTTTGTATGAAGACTTCAAGTACACTCAAAATAATAACTCTGTTAAATTACAGAAAAACTCTGCTAATTTAACAGAGTACACCATACTTTTCCAGCTAACAACATTTCTTGGTAATTTTACTAAAAAACTCTGTAAAATAATTTTGACAGAAAAAAACTGTTAATTTACAGAGTTTATAGTAAAATATTGGTTAAATATGAAAGCTTTTTTACAGAGAAAACTCTGTAATTTTACCATAAAACTCTGTAAAATGATTTGGACAAAAAAAAACTGTTAATTTACAG
The DNA here is from genome assembly GCA_963921195.1 of Pegoplata infirma. Taxonomy (NCBI): domain Eukaryota; kingdom Metazoa; phylum Arthropoda; class Insecta; order Diptera; family Anthomyiidae; genus Pegoplata; species Pegoplata infirma. The sequence continues at coordinate 217,285,550 of OY992539.1, forward strand.
AGTTTCTAGTAAAACCACCATTTAGCAAGGAAAACTATGAAATTTACATATATTTGATGCAAAAAAAAATTTACAGAAAAAACTCTGTAAATTTACAGAGTTTAGTTAAATGCATGTTATTTTGTAAAATTTTTATAAGATTTCTGAAAAATAAATTTTGATAACTTTTTTTGCTACTTTTTCAACAAAAAAATTAGAGATAAAATTTTAATGTTTGGTAACAAAAACAAAAACTACTCAAAACAGAAAACTTTTTTGGTTATAAAAAAATACGAAGTATTTTGCTTAGATCTGTATTTTAGCAGAAAACTCTGCTAATTATCTGTAAAATTAAGATTACAAAGTAAAAAGTAATATAACAGAGGAAACTTTGTTTTTTTGTCACAACAAAATACAAAGTATTTTCTTTAAATCTGTGTTTTGACAGAAAACTCTGTCAAATATCTGTTGAATTGAGATTACAGTCATTTTACAGAGTATTTTACAAAGTTATTATTATGAGTGTAGGACTGGTCCGATTCTTTTTTTGGACGATTTGTGGGTACAAAATACGTTTACATGCTAAAATTTGGAAGGATGCCTATTTTATTACGGTTGTTAGAGGCATTTGAGCCGAATTTGTATGGTGGCTAGGTCATTGACCGATTTTTCCAATTTCAATAGGCTTCCTTGAACCAAAAGGACCTACAGCTTAAAATTTCAGAAAATCGATTTATAATTGCGACCTGTATCGTGTTTACCCGTTTACAAGGACAGAAAGATTGATTCTGAGTCGATCGGTATAATTTCGTCTGCAACGTCTTAAAAAACCTATTTTTTTTTGCAAATTTCAAATAGCGATACACAGAAAAAAATATGGAGGAAACAAATTTAAGTAATCACTTGTTTAAATTTAAAAACAAAAATTGAGTAAGTTTTTAATTGACGCAATTAAAAATTTACTTAAAAATTTTAAAAACAATTTATGTAAATAATTTAATAAAAATTTAATATTTTTTTTATTTTTTTTAAACTCTCATAGTTTTTAGAATTCTCGTTTAGTTTATTGTTTTTTGTAAATGTATATAAAAGTTTGTAACCGTCTTTATAAAATTTTCCTATGTTTTTGAGACATAAATATGTTTGGTAAAGTTTGAAAAAATTTTTAATGTTTAAAAAATACATAGATAAATTTTTTGACACAATTAAAAATTTACTCAATTTTTTTTTCAAACATTTAATAAATTTGTATTAAAAACTTACTCAATACTATTAAATCGTTTACTGGTGCAAAATTGAGTAATTTTTTACTCAATAGTATTAAAAATTTACTCAAATATTTGAGTAAAACCGTTCAACCGATTTTAATTTTTTTCGTTATTTGTGTTCAGCGTATTAAAATTAATAAAATTTTTTTTTTCCGATTGACATCAAATTTGTACTACATAAGTTTTAGGCCTAGCATTACCTAAGTTTTAGGCCTAGGAAAATAAAATTTTGCCGGAACGTTTAAAATTGAAAGAAAAACTTTTTAGCCATTAATTTTTCGTAAAAAATTTATTTTTTTTATTTTGACACATTTTTTACAAAAAAGGTCTTAGATTCTTAAGGATACTCTTAGATTCTAAAAAAAAACTTTTTCTATAAATTCTTACATAGATTTAACATGTATTTTTAAATATTTATACCATCCTGTCACGGGCTTCAGTTTTTGAACGGGGGACCCCCGACGGTAGGTGGCTGCGCGAATCGGGACACCACGATCGAGAAAAGCTGGCAACAAAAGATGAAGTTATCAGATTTTTCTGAAATATTTTGTCAATAGGTTTATTCGACGCTGATTTCCCAAAAAAATTTTTCCTCATTCAGATTTAAAAAAATCAAAATAGCTGATGACTTTTTCAAGTTATCGCAGTCACAGAAACGGGAGTTTAAGAATTCACTTCATACGAATCCGATATCAGGTTTTCCAAATTCAAAATAGCGAAAACAACATTTCGCTTTCCCATAGAAAAGGCAGCAAATTCTAAGACAATTTTGTTCATGAAAAAATTTTCAAACTTTCAATTAGAGATGGGATCGTGAGAGACTTTTCAATCACGATCACGCACGCTCACGAAAAAAAAATTGTAATCACGCACGATCACGCACAAACATTTTTTTTCTGCTCACGCTCACGCACGCTCACGTGAGTAGAAAACAAATTTAGTCACGCTCACGACGTAATCACGATCACGAAATACTCACGAATTAAAATATACAAAAAAAAATTTTTGTCATATTTTTTATGCATTACCCACTTGGGAAAGTCCTCCGCAATCCGTGGTGACGACTTGCTGACATGTCAGAGTCACACCTGACATCCTCATGACATCTCCAATTATCGAGTTGAGGACAGTTTCATAAAAAAATTGAAAATTTCCTCAATCATAATCGGTAGTTGGCAGGGGGTGTTGATATTTCCCCTAAGTCGTCTTTGTGGAAATGTCTGATATAGGTCATACGAAAATGCAAAAAATCTTCGTATTTCCATTAGTTTTTCTTCCATCCATTTTCATTATAAATTATCTTTATCATATTAAGAAATAACTTTTCGACTTTGCGATGTTGTTCTCAGAAATTAAAAAGTTCCCATATTCTGGGCCGTCTTAAAGTATGACGCTGGGCACATAAGAACTTGGGGATCCACTGGAAAGTAAAAAGTCGCACGAAAAAAAAAAAACATTCTTTTGGTACAAATTAAATTCATGCGATTGCCTGTTTTAAGAAAAAGAAACTAAAAAAAAATATTTTGGGCAGTGAGGTAATTTTTCTTAACTTATTAAAACCATGATATTCGTGAAAAAAAAATTTCCTGTACGAAAAATGTCTCAGAATCTGAGAATATTTTTAGACGAAAAACGTCTCTGAATCTGAGAGTTTTTCAATACGAAAAGTGTCTTAGAATCTGAGTCTTTTTATTTTGGAAAAACTTCTCTGAACATTAGACTTTTAAAATCTCAGAATCTGAAACTTTTTCTGTACGAAAAATAGTTCACATTCTGAAACTTTTTATGTAGCAAATATTTCTATGGATTTGAGACTTTTGATAAATTACAAATTTCTCCTATAGAAAAAGTCTCAGTGTATACGAAAAGTCTGTTAGATTCTGAGATTTTTTCTGTAAGAAAATAAGAAATTTTCTTTTAAAAGATATTAAATAAAATCTTTATTTTCGTATAACCGAATTTATTGCCTTTTGGTTAAAACGGTACTGCCCAGGTAGATGTAAAAGTTTAGTTTGATATACTGCTATTGTGAAGACATTTCCTTATAGATGAGGATTTTTTCACAATCTTAAAACAAACATTCATTGATGACAATGTAAGAACATGTCCTCAAGAAATACCTAATATATGTCAGAATTTGAAGACATTTCCTGATGGAAGCACGGTGCAAATTACTCAGTGAGCCATTTAAAAAACTTATTAAATTTATAATTTTTTTAAAAGACCATGAAAAAATCAAGAAAACGTAACCGAACAAAAAAATCTGGGAAACAATTAAAATCACGAAAAATTCACGCAAGAATTTTACTCACGCACGAACTTTTTTTTGGTACTCACGCTCACGCACGCTCACGTGAGTAGAAAAAAATTTACTCACGAATCACGTGATTCATGCGTGATTCACGTGAATCACGCAAATCACGTGAGCAGCGCCCATCTCTACTTTCAATGTTTGATTAAATAATTTCTTATCATAAAGAAGGGTATTCAAAGATTCAACCAGTTCTTATATCACACTTTTATTTGTTTAATATTTTTTTCCTTTTATAATAAGAAGGTTATTTTTGAGGAATTTTTATGTTCCAACAAGACAAATTTTAGGTTTTTCTTTGTGGTTTAAACTACTTAATCAAGGATTTACGTTAAGGATTTCTATTGCCCACATACGTATACACTTGTAATGACAAGTTTTCTCATAAAATTGATATTTATGGGATTTTTTAAAGGATAAAAGAAAGCATTTTATAACTTTTGAAGGTTGTAAACATTTACGAGTATATGTAATAAAGTTTTTTTATTATTAATTTAATAAACTTTTTAATGTTTGTTTTGATTGATAATCTGGTTAAGGGACTTGTAAATTTATGTAGAAATCTAACAAAGAGAAAACAATTTTAAATCAGTAATATAAAGATAAGATCTTAAGAGAATTTTATAAATGGCCCTGACATGGGCGCCATTTTTTGGATAATTACAATATTTTGGCATAAAAAAGTGTAAATGATTTGAAAACTTGCGCAGTAATAAGATTAACTTTTAAAACAGTTACTCGGAAATATAGTACAAGATTTTTAATTTTACCAGCCCTTTCGTGGGCGCCATTTTTTTTAGAGGAAAAGTTTTATAAATTTTAAATTTAAAAAATTGTAAATGATTTGCAAACTTACGCAGTAAAAATGTTAACTTTTAGTTACTCAGAAATATGGTAAAAGATTTTTAATTTTACCAGCCCTTTCCTGGGCGCCATTTTTTTTAAGGAAAAGTTTTATAAATTTTGTTATCAATTTCTTTTATAGAAAGATTGTCAGTTTTTGGCTGGCAAAAATATTATTTTAATTGCTACTCTACAATTCAACCCCTTATGGGCGTTTTTTAAATACATGAAGCCTTATACATTTTCCTATAAAAAAAAAACTTAAAATTCTCCATGTTTTTCTTGGAATATTTTAAAATAAATTATTTTAAATGTATTATACTAACTAAAAGAACATATTAAGTTATTAACAATAGATTAGCAAAGTTTATATTTTTATATATATTTTTTTTAAGTAGCAGAGTTGTTTTTTTATTGTTTAAATTATCTTCCACATACGCTAGATAACTTAAATCTAATAAATCTATCCATTTGTCCGCGTCTTTACCAATTTTTAATGGTAACCAAGGTTAATTGTAAGTCTAATTTATGCTTAACAAAGCAAAAAAAAAAATAAAAAAAAAAAATCTAGCAACTAACAAATGTGCTGCTCGTTTGGCTTTAGTTAATTGAAAGGCATGTTTAATGCTATTTTTGCTTTGCAACCCACTAAAAAATGCCTGTAACACATCAAATGGATTTTTTATACTTGATCGTACCACAAAAAAAAATTTAAAAAAAGGCTAACAACTGCTTAACAATGTTTAACATGATCTACAAGGCTCTTATTTCGTTTGTTATGTTAGAAATACATTTGGCTAAAATGTTTTTTAAAAGTTTGTATGTTAACCAGTATTAAAATCCGTTCGTATCTAAATTGCCATTGGCCTTTATGGTCATAAATTTTCTTTTAAATTTTTATTGTATAAAGAGTGCAAAACGAATTTTAAAGAAACGAGTTTAAAAATATTTTTCGAAAAAAAAAATTTCTTTAAAACTAAAAATTTTCTAATTTAACCCATTTTTTAAGGGAGGTATTTCGGAGGGCCAATTGTTAAAACTGAAAATTTTCTAATTTAACCCATTTTTGAAAAATAAAAAAAAAATAAAAAATTTTTGAAAAGATTTCTCAGAATCTGAGTTTTTCGTATTTCAATAATATCTTAGATTCTGATACTTTTTATGATCTCCACTCACAAGGGAGGTCTTTCATTGATCACCCACCAATTGTCCTGAAACTTGTATAAGGGAGAGAGGGGACGAACAAAGAAGTTAACTGTTTTTTATTAACTGCCCAATCTCACATTTAGCGGGTCAAAGGGAAGGAAGAAAACGGGATTTTTCACATTTCTTTGGTAGAAACTATATGAACATTTTATGCATATCGAAAGGTTTATTGAAGGCCTATCAAATAGCGTATCGGTCGGTTCCAAATTCAGCTTTGTTAAGTTCTTATTTTTAAAAAATGTAAAAACTTTGGGTTAGTTTATATGAAGATGTATGTACGACCGCCAAAGTCATGTACGCAAATTTCTATTAAAATTGAGCACACCAGTTTTCGGATTTTCCCGAAAGACCATATTTGTTCCTAAGGTGGACCCCATTTTTATACCCTACACCAAACTGTGGTACAGGATATAATGACTTTGTGCTCCAAGTCTTTAAGTACTTTTTGAGTTGATTTTGAGATGTCCGTCTTTCCTTGTAAACGATTTAAGAACGATACAGGTAGCAGCTTTCAATCAATTAACTTGAAATTTGATACTTCGGCATATTTTGGCCCAAGGAAGAAGCCTATTGAAATTCTTGTAGTCCCCATACAAATCACTCTACCTTTCCCCACATAATTTCCTCAAAATTCATAAAAATGAGAAATATTTGGTAACCTAATTAAATCTGAATATATTTGGACCATTTCCGGACTTAGTCCCCATTCTCCCGTTATTCGCTAAATCGGTTGTCAACACAAAAAAGCCATTTCCACTTAAATTTGGTTGTGTGTTTTCTACACTTATTAAATATCTACCAAAAGATAAAACAAATCGGTCCATGTTTGGACTTGGTACCCATTTTCCGCAAAACACTGGTGTAGGGTAATATGTGGTTGGTCTTGACCGACTATAATTTTCTTACTTGTTAAATTTGAGATTGGGCAGCTAAGAAAACATAGAGCTCTTATTTTGCTCCCCTCATTCCCATATGCAAGTTTCGCTGGGTGCCCTCTGAAAGACCTTCCTTGTTTGTGATAGAAAGTAAATAAAGGTTTGTCAATCAGCTTGTAACTCATCGAAATATTGTTCTGGGAACCGATAAAGTATAGGTATATGGGGGGAAAAACCTTTTCAAACCGATGTCATCCGATCGGGCTCATACTTAGTCAAATTTTGACTTTTTAGTCAACAGGCCCCTTTTCGGGTCCATATAGCTATTCAGCTATTGCATTCAGAAAGTTTTGTTCAAAACATTTTCAATCTTTTTAAGAAAAAAACAAAATAAAATAATTTCAAGATCCCAAAATTTGACCGATTTTTTTCAAAATCGAAACTATTTTTGACTTTTTTTGACAAAAACCACTTTTGTAAATGTTTTTTTGGTTCTCAAAAGAAAGCTTATGTTTTTTTCGTTTGAGTCCAATGTGGTCAACTATGGGGCGTAGACCTGTTTATCTATAAAAATAACAGCTGCAAAAAATTCTATTTTTGGAAATTTTGGCAACAAAATTGATAATCGGGGGCTTATATTTCCAAACCCTAAAGCAAGAACAGTTAAAATGCAAAAGTCAAAAATATTTTCGATTTTGAAAAAAATCGGTAAAATTTTGGGGTCTTGAAATTTTTGAATTTTTTTTTTAAAGATTGAAAAAATTTCTTCGAAAACGTTAAGAACAAGACTTTCTGAATGCAATAGCTTATGTATTTTCCCCATATATTACACAGCAAAACAACAAAAAAATTTCGGTGTTTCGACAATTGATTCTGGTAGAGAACACAAAAAAAATAAACGTGGGTTTTGAAAGATCACATCGGAATTTTACTTTACAGATGGTTAAAGTTTCCCTGCCTTGGCCTGTTCTTGCAGCATATTTATCAGTATATAAAACTATGTTTTCTTTACATCTGAGGTGTAAGTTATTTTCAGCAACTTTGTAGGAAATATTATGACTAATATTTTTGTGGAACCTATTAACCATCTAACTCCCCCTCAAAACAGTATTTTTAAGATCTATTCTAAAAAATCGTAAAAAACACCCTCAATGAGGGGGAAAGCGCAGATGAAACGTTCAACAAAAATGTTGACTATTTTAAAAATTTTACTATATATGTCAGAGCACATTAAAGCCCAAAAATTATCACAAATAACAAAAAACAGTAAAATTCAAGATTGCGCATTAAAAAAATTAAAAATTCTAGCGATGACCGCCAGTCCGTCTGTTGAAATGGCAATCACATCCAAAGTATTACACAAATGTGATTGAGACTAAACATGTTTACTTCCCAGCAAAAACATGGTAATGAGTTGTGAAAAGTAATCATTACCAAGTACATTATTTATAATGAGTACCCATTACCATTAACATTATTTTAAGCCCAAAAGTAACTACTTCTCAGTAATATGTTATAAAAGCACCTCTAAGTAATAATATCTTCTTGTACTTGCAGTTTTTAACCTTTACAATTCAATTAACTTAAAAAGTACTTAAAAACTTAATAAAAATTACGCAATTTTTAAGTTTTAGTAAAAACAAGTTAAATTTTAAAAGTTTTAATTAACTAATTATTTCACTTCTTATTGGTAATGGGTTTTTACTCCTTATTTGTAATCCGAGGCAGTAACTACACCCAAAAAAAACGTGGGTATTCAATACTAAAAATTTAACTAATTTTAGTCCAAAAGGACCTAGTGCAGAAATTGGTAACCAATACTAAAATTTTTAACTAATATTAGTAAAATCCAGTAAAAATTACTAATGTTAGTACTTTGAAGATACTAAAATTAGTAACCAATTAGTAGATTTTGGTACAATATCACTTACTAAACCTTTTACTGTAGAATTATTTTGAGTGTACTTATTTATCTCCATACTCTTCACTAGGTATTTTTGTCTCACGCCCTTGTTAAAATAATTAGTGTTTCATTCAATAAGTAACTACTTATTAACATCTGTTTCGGATTACAAAACCCATTACTAGTATGCCAATTTTTGCTGGGTATGAACGAAAATGTAAGGATACCTCAAAAATTTCAGTACATTCAACATAACCTAAAAATACAAAATGCTTTAATTCGGCTGCTGGTTGACATATGTGAACATAATTGAACACCAAATGGTATTTAAACACGTATGAACATCTTTTTCGACAAAAAAATAAAAAATCGCGAATTTTTTTTACCAACATTTTTTTTTCGCGGAAATTTTTTTGAAAAATTTATTTTTTGTTTTTCAAAAGTTATTTCTTTTTAAATAAAGTTTTTTGTTATAACCTTTCTAAAATTTTGAAGGGGTATCACTACATTCGGCAAGGCCGAAAGTCGAAAATGCAAAAGTCTAGTTTCGATTTGGAAAAAATTTGTCAAATTTTGGGGTATTGAAATTTTTTATTTTTTTTAATTAGTGAAAAAAGGTCCTTCGAAAACGTTTTGAATAAAACTTTCTGAATGCAATTACTGAAAAGTTACATGGATCCCAAAAAAGTGGCCTATTGACTAAAACTTCGAAATTCGACCCCCTCTAAATCAGAAAGTTTTTTTTCGACCTTGTTCAGAATTGGTGTGGTAACTACTACCTAATCGATCTCATCTTTGTGCAAGTTTTAGACTGATCGAATGACATCGGTTTAAAAAGTGTGTTCACTTGAGGTATTTTCTCCCATATATAGATCATTTCTAAGACATTCTAGCGATGTCCGTCTCTCTGTTGAAATGGCGATCACGGCCAAAGTATTACTTACATATGATTAAGACTTAACATGTGTATTTGTTGTTGTCCTGAAAAGTTTGGTATTGCACTTGAGCAATATCGGTTGAGCGGTTCAAAAATTATGAACGAAAATTAAAAAAAAAACCTCTAACATTTTGGTACATTCACCATAACCTAAAAGTACAAAATGCTTTAATTCGGCTGCTGGTTGGCATATGTGAACAGAATTGGTTACCGAAAGGTATTTAAACAAGTACAATCATATTTTTTACCACAAATTTTTTTCGCGATTTTTTTTCATCAGTTTTTTTGTTAATTTTTTTTACTAATTTTTTTAACAATTTAATTTTGAAAAAAAAAATTTCAACAATTTTTTTCAAATTAAATTTTTGCATTAATTTTTTTTCTTATTCTATAGTATAAATGTCTCAGAATCCACGACTTTTTCGATAGGAAAAATATCTTAAAATGTAAAATTTAATAGCAAAAATGTCTTTGAGTCTGATACTTTTTAAGGGCAAAATTTCTCAGAATTTGTGTTTTTTTCTATGCCCCAGAATCTGACACTTTTTCTATAGGAAAAAGTTCTCAGAATCTGCAATTATTTTATGTCCCAGAATGTGAAATTTTTTCTATTGGAAAAATTTCTGAGAAGACTTGGTCTTTGGGAAACATTTCTCAGAATCTGGAACTTTTTCTGTAAAATTTGAAGTTTTTTCTTAAGGAAAAATTTTTTAGAATCTGAGGGAATATAGGAAAATCAGGCAAACCGTCTCAAAAATCGGCCTGTTTGTATTCAAAAAATATCCTTAAATGGGTTAATAAAACATTTTACCATAATGTCTTCTTATTTGCTTAAAGAGTGTCTTATATATAAAAAAGAACAAAATTAAATTCTCACGTTTATTTTTTGTTTTATATTCTTTATTTTTTTAACTATTTTATAAAAAATAGTGTTTAAACATTTATTGTTTGTATAGAAAATAAATTAAGGTTCTTGTTTGGTTTTTTTTTGCATTATTGACCTTTGGCGCGACTTTAAACGGTTCACATCATGCCTTAAAGATCTCTAAAGTATTTTTTATGCTTAAATAAAGGAGATCATTGTTTCTGCAATGAATCAGGCAACAAACAAAGAAACCTTTTGTTGAAAAATGAAAAAAAAAAAAAAAAAATCTAACGTAACTACACCATTTTTGAGGTAAAATAAGAAAAATTAAACTGAGAAAACGCGGTAGCGGATTTTTAAGCAAAATACTCTCTTCGATTTCACAGAAAAAAATCTGTCAAACTCTATATAAAAAAAAAAAAAAAAATTGGCAACGCGAGGAATTATTTGTTAAAAAAGTTTTCACACATATTTATTATACAAGACAATTTAAATTGCCGTGAAAAACTGACATTTCAGTTTTGTTATGATTGTTTCTTTCTTATAAATGTCAAAAGATGTTGATTTTTAAATATTTAGTTGTGATATGAGGCGTTTAAAATGTAAGTCAAATTTTCACCGTAAAAAACAGAGTACTAGGCTTTAACGCAAAAAAAAAAACAAGTAAGAAAGTTATAGTCGGTCAAGACCGACCATATGATACCCTACACCAGTGTTTCCCGGAAAATGGGTCCCAAGTCCAAACATGGAGCGATTGGATCTGTCCTTGTTAGATCTTTATTTAGTGTAGAAAACACACACAGGTCAAATTTTAGCGGACCGAAAAATCGGTCTGGGACCCCATAAAATATATGTGTTTATTATTAATCAGTGATCGATTCTATGACATTCTAGCGATACCCGTCTGTCTGTTGAAATGGTGATTACAACTAGAATATTACACATACTTGACTGTAACTTAACGTATTTACTTGTTGTTGCTTCCACAAGTTTGGTATTGCATTTGAGCGATATCGGTTTAGTACTTCAACAGTTATTAACAAAAATGTAAGGACACTTGAAAATTTTGGCGCTTTCTACATAACCTAAAAATACAAAATACTTTAAATCGGCTGCTGGTTAACATATGGGAACTTTAACAAGTACAAACTATTTTTAACCCCAATAATTTTTTCGCGGAATTTTTTTTCTTAAAATTTTTTTACGCGGAAATTTATTTTCAAAATTTTTCATTTTTTTTTTTAAATTAATTCCTTTTACTGATTTTTTACCCAATTTTTTTTGCGGTTTTTTTCTTCACCAAAATTTTTTCTCCTTAGAAATTTGGGCTCCTGTCTGTTCAAATGGCGATTACCGTCAAAATATTAAACAGATATGACTGTAACTTCACATATTTACTTGTTGTTTGTTTCGAGAAGTTTGGTTTTGCAATTGAGCGACATCGATTTAGCAGTTTAATAGTGGCTGTAGGCAAAATCGCCCAAAGAAAAATCGCCCAAAAAATTTTATGAAAAATCGCCCAAATGCAAAATCGCCCAAAAAATATGAAAAATGACCCAAAAAGAAAAATACGAAACTTCGCCCAAAATTAACGAAAAAAAGCCCAAAAAAGAAATAAAAATGGCCCAAAATAAAATAACAAAAAAAAATTTTTAACACATTTTTTTCAAAACACATACTACACGGAAAAGCTTTCTTTTGCGGAGAGGGTGGGTCTAAGTCATGGAGTTTGTAATCCCTAAGCCCGGCCGAAGGCCGGCTACGCAGAAGAACTTTAAGACAAAGACAAATACTTTTAAGATAAGACCATAGGTTACGTGGTTATTATTTATTTATATAGATCGTTGTTTTGAGATTGAGAATTGAGCCCGTAAAATGCATAAGTAATTGATGTAAAAGTTTTAAGTGTGAAACTTCAATTTTAGCGAAATAAAAAAATTGGAACTAGCACCGATGAAAGCGCCGCAGGCGAAAAATTTTACCAACAAATTTTAACAAAAAATCGCGCGATTTTTCGTAATGAAAAATCACCAATTTTTTAATTTCGAAATTTTGCCCATAAACTATGAAAATTTGCCCAAAAATGTTGGGTAACTTTTCATATGAAATATGACCCAAATTTGTATGAAAAATTTTTGGGCGAATTTTCGTTTCCTTTTTTGGGTCATTTTTCATTGGGCGATTTTGCCTACAGCCTTTAATAGTTGTGAACGAAAATTTAAGGACACCTCAAAATTTTTGGCACATTCTACATAACCTAAAAACACAAACTGCCTCAACTCGGCTACTGGTTGACATATGTCAACAGAATTGGATACCGAAAGGTTTTTAAACAAATACAAACCCGAGTAAAAATAATTTAATATGATCTTATATACTTTTATATAGTCATATTTTTTGATATATGATCATGTGTGACACTTTGTATTGCAAGATAAATTTATATAATAAATTTTGATGTAGGATTTTTTTAAGATATCGCCATACATAACTATATGTTGTAACATCTGGTCCCATGCATCATTTTAAATTTCTAAGTGTTTTATATAAAATTTTATATGACTCCATTATTTTTGAATTTTTTTAAAGCTTTTCCAAGAACATATTTTTGTCGTAAATATTTTCAAAGTGTTTTATATAAAATTTCATATGACTTCACATTTTTTTATTTTTCTAAGATTTTTCAAAGCACCACTTGTTTTCACGAATATTTTCTAAGTGTTTTATATAAAATTTTATATGACTCCATCTTTTACATTTTTTCTAAGTTTTTTTCAAGGAACATGTTTTTATCGCAAATATTTTCTAAGTGTTTTTTATAAAATTTTATATACCTCCATTTTTTCAAATTTTTCTAAGTTTTTTCCAAGGACAAATTTTTTTGAAAATATTTTCTAAGTGTTTTATATAAAATTTAACATGACTCCATTTTTTGAAATTTTTCTAAGTTTTTTTCAAAGAACAACTTATTTTTATTATTTTAATTTTTCAACTTTTTATTAAAAACTAAAAAAAAACATCCGATTTATAAAATTGTATAAATTTTAATATAATTGGATATAATTTTATATCATTGGATTAGACCAAAACTCGTATCAAAGTCGATATAAAGTTATAAAAACTGATATTATTATGTAATATTAGATCAAATCTTATGAAACCATTTTTCGTATACGATTATATCAAAATAGACACGAACCCATATTAAATTATATATTGTGTCATATCAATTTTTTTACTCGGGAACTTATTTATTTTACCCCAAACATTTTTTTCGCGGAATTTTTTTCCCAATTTTTTTTTTCGCGGAAATTTATTTCTGTCTCTCTGTTAGAATGGTAATCACGACAAAAATATTGCACGGATATGACTGTTACTTGTCATATTTACTTGTTATTGCTTCCGGAGGTTTGGCTTAAAAGTTATGAACGAAAATGTAAGAACACCTTGAAAATGTTGGCATGTTCTACATAACCTAAAAATACAAAAATGCTTTAATTCGGCAACTTTTAAACGTATGTGAACAGAATTGGAAACAAAAAAGTGTTTTTAAACAAGTTAAAACATATTTTTTTACCAAAGAATTTTTTTTGCTGAAATTTTTTTCGACCAATTTTTTTTTCGACCAATTTTTTTTTCGACCAATTTTTTTTTAGCGGAATTTTTTTGCAAAAAATTTTTTTTACCTTGTGGAAATTTTTTTTTGCAGAATTTATTTTTCGCCGATTTTTTTTTAATTAATCTTCTTTACCTTGTGGAATGTATCAATACATTCGGCAAGGCTGAAAATTGCAGTTTTTGACTTTAAATTTATTGAATATTCAAATTTCGATTGATCATATTCAAAATTTTACCGGATTTTGTTTTTCTTGAATTATGTTTGTAATAGGTGTTGAACTGAAAGTACATTTAAAGTTTTCATATGCACTCAAAAAAAAAATCTTGTCAAATTACTAGAAAATGTCTCGTAATTCCATTTTAACAAGTTTTCCTTGTTTTTTAAGAAACAATTTTCGATTTGAGTTTATATTTTTTTTGTTGTTAATTTTACAATTTTTTTGTGTCATTTTACAAATTTCCAAGGCAAATTAAAAAAAAAAGTATGCCAACAAAGTTGTAAATTTTATTAGTAGAAAGCTTGTAAACTGACAAAAAAGCTCAGATATTTACTATTAATAGCGAAAAATCTAGTAAAGTCGAGAGAATTCCCTGTAAGTTTTATAGCGTCAACAAATTTGTAAATTTACAAGTTTATTAGTAAAAAGCTTTTTTTTTTTGAGTGTAGTGTTTTATTTAATTTTTTTTTGTTTTTTTTAACAAAAGATTTACTTTGTGTAGCTTTTTAAATCTTAAGTGTCTATAAGTTCTCTTTCCAGTTTTTTGTTTGTGTTTTGTATTTTGGAGTTCTTTAGTTAGTTAAAAACGTGCATTATGTCTTTTTATCACCCTCACAATATCTTCTTCTTAATTCTACTACTGTGGATGTTATTTGGTGGCGAAGTTGGAGTTGTATAACCTGGTTACTATTGTGGGTTTGGTTGTTGATATTGCCTTAACAATGAAAGACAATTTAAGAATGGTGTTGTGGTGAGAGAAGTGGAGAGACGGAAGGAAAGAATAAATGAAAAAAAGTACACAGGAAGGAAAACAGTTTTGAATATAAGAAGGATTAAGGAATTAAGTTTTTTGTTTAACTATTGTTTGAGGTTTGGTGATAAAGAAAACTTTTTTTCTTTGATAAAGTTATGAGGTATTTATATTTAAATTTTTTATTAAGAAAGAGTTGCCAACTTAAGAAAATTATATATAAATCTTTGGTGATTAAGATGAGATTGAAGAGGCATAGTTCATCATTAATTTGTACAGATTGGAAGAGTGCCATATATATTCTCTGGTTCATAACTTGGCAATACTACACAATGTTCGAGACATTTAGTTGGCAATTCAAAAAATCTGAAATCTGTGTGGTACAGTTTAGTTTGCATATAAGTTGCCAACTATAGAAGAAACGCTTTGCCAAAACCAACTTTAACCTCAAGTTGCGAACACTGTAAATGCCTTTCTTGATTATGGACCTGGCGTGCCCCACTACTATATTTCGACGAAATTCAATATCTCGCCAAAGCTGTTTTTGAAAAAATCGCGTTCAAACGTTAAAAAAATTACGTTTAAGCTTATCTCGAAAACGATGAGAGATGAAAAATTGACTTAAGACAAAAATTTTTCCTCGGGTGAAATGTAAAAAAAGCTGCAAATTCACATTTTGCAATTGCTATGTTTTTGTTGCCAAAAACTGCACTTTTCGATTTAGGTCTTAAAACTTCGCGTTTTCCGTAGAAAATTAACGAATTTAAAATTTTGCGATTCGAACTTCTTTATTTACTTACTTTCAAGCAAACTGATCGGTTTTGTTGCAAAAAAAATATTTTTGCAATATGTGTTTATAACTCGAAAAGAAAGCGAGATATCAAATAATGACTCATGACCAAAATTATTCCTTTTAAAAAATTAAATAAGATTGTTCACTTACATTTTTTTATTTTAATGGTTTTTATACCCTCCAACTACACCCAGGAAAATTTTTTGGAACGAATTGCTTTAACAATAGATTCTTGAATATATTCTACGGTAATCAAAACAAAATTTTCTATGTAAAATTATTTTTCAAAAAACCTACTTGCTCTAAAAAACTATTGCTCTTGGGACAATTTCAAACAAAAATCATTGATTCTGGAACCGATTATCTGGAACGGAAAATTTTTTTGGGCAGTATGGGGGTATACTCACTTTGTCTTTCCGTTTGTAACGCATCGAAATATCGGTCGGGGACCCCATAAAGTATATATATTATTGATCTATGATCAATTCTAAGACTTTTTTTGAATGTCCGTATGTCCGTCCGTCCGTCTGTATAAGACACGATGCAGTCCAAAATAAAAGAGATAGACTCGTTAAGTTTGGCAGGAATATGTGTTTTGGTCCTAGGCAGTTTAAGTTCGTAAATGGGCAAAATCGGACCGGGGGAAAAAAGTTCCCCCTTGAAGAACTTAACTAACCTCTGAAAAACGCCATATTTCAAGAAAATGAAACAATTTGATGTCAAAAAAACTTCAAGGTCCTGCCCTTGGATCCAGGAAATAGCTCCAAAAGCATAATAAATGAATTTTTAAACATTTACCGCTTGGGTTTATGTGTCCCCCAATGACGCCTACTGACCCCCTCCCCCTCAAAAAAAAAAACGCCCCTGCAATTTTTTTTTTAAATTTTTTTTTTTATATGTTGGAGGGTATTAAAGATTCGGCACTGCCGAATTTAACACTCTCACTTCCCAGCAAAACTTAGATTACCAAATAAGGTATAAAATAAGGTATAGGATCTCTTATTTTATACATTGCAGCATTGATGATTTTAACAGGCGATGAGACTCAAAGTAATGCATCCACATTATCACAAAGAATACCAGTAAGGTATAAAATAAGTCATAAATTTATAACGAAGAATACGAGTAAGGTGTAAAATATATGATATTTTATAGGTTACGAGAAATGAAATAATATAGCATACCAGAAGGTAATATATAAGGTGTTACGAGTAGTCAAAAAGTAATTTTGTATTAAATTTACTCACGTGATTGTAAGTGAGTGTAAGTAGATAAAATATGCTCGTGAGTGTGTGTCGTTAGAAATTTCCTGTCGTGAGCCCATCTCTAGTTTAAACTTATGCATTTTTTTATAAAATAATTATTTTTTGTGTTATTGTAATGCATTATGCATCCAATTATAAATAATGCATTATTCCAAACTTTCAAATAATACATAATGTAACCAAATATAAGTCATCCATGATTTAATGTTTAGAAATAATAAATATGAAATACATTTTTTTCCAATAATCATGCATTACGTAGCAAATTATTAGTAATGCATTATTTTTCATTTGAAAATAATACGTTGTGGAACAAATGTTTGGTGAGACATCATAAAATAATGCTACAAATAAGTTATATACATTACCTGGTAATGTTTTATATAATCACTACCCATTACCAAAGTTTTGCTGGGTTGTTTTAATTTCGGAATGTTTTTTTTTTTGAAAATAACTAAAAATATTGTTCTACATCCTATAGGATGTGTTATCAAAATACTTATACATATTCCGATAAGAACTATTTGTGGAATGTTTTCGTTGCCAGCGAATCCTTCATTAGAAGTTTCAAGGACCGTTATTTCAGGAATTTCGGAATTTCCAAAAAAAACTTATTTTTAGGAAATATTATATAAATGTAAGAATCGGAATTTCCAAAAACCCACAATCAGTGAAACTATTTTCCAGGAGGTCAACCAACATACATTCCAAATTTAAAGTGTCCAAACAAATTTTTATTCTACTAGACCTAAAAATTGTGTGGTACAAATTTTAGGCCAATCAGAAAAAATTAAAAAAAAAAAATATAAAATTTTTTTTTGCGATACATCATATTTAGAAATCTTGATGCGCTGAACGTCAACAAATTTTCAAATCGGTCGAACGGCTTTCGAGATATCGCCATTTGTAAAATGGTGCCCGGACATACCAACTACGGACATTACCCCCATAACGGAAATAGGGATTGCGACCGAACAGATCGCGGTCATAACCTCCGTATTTTTTATGGGGACTATGACCACTTTCAAAACGGTGATAATACCCGTGGGGATAATATCCGTTTTCTATGGAGATTGTGACCGAAATTGGGTCGGTCATAGGTTAGGTTAGGTTGGATGGGCGTCCGACAATTTGGCAAATTCACTCGGAGGCCATAAGGCCCATTATGATTCCCCTTAATATAATTTCCCTACTCCCCTCTGATACAAAAACTTTGTTACTTTTTGAACTACCTCGATTCTTTAAGATATTCGGCTAGAGATGTCATTGAGACACCGTTTAGGCAAATTAGGTCATCGAAAAATCTTTGCCCCAAATGCTTAAGGCGGCTTCTCAGCAGACCCGGACATTCACATAGCAAGTGCTTCACTGAATCCTCCTCCTCCACTTCCCCGCAACTTCTACAATAGTTCCTATCAGAAATACCAATACGCACGGCCATCTGGCCAATTAAACAATATCCTGTAAATACTCCTTCTAATAGGCTAACCGCCCGTTTGCCAAAAGTAAGAAGACTTTTTGTCCTCTGAGGATTTGGCAGTGGCCATATGGTTCGCAATATCCAGCATGTAGTTAGTGATACCCACCTATCGCGTATTCTATTCTCAGACATCCTTTCAATTTCGTTCATCAATTCCATTATAGGAAATGTCAGGTTCCACACGTTCCCCACCGATTCCGAGCCTTTTCTTTCACATTTATAAGCCAATTAGTTCCCAGCGACCCCACTATGTCCAGGGACCGAGATTAGCTTGACTGTGTGCTGACTGATTCGACGAAGGGATCGTATACAATCGGGTCGATCATAATCCCCATTGGGATTAATAACTCCAGTTCTATCCAAAAAAGGTCTGTTACCCAAAAATTTCCTCAGTTAGTAACTCCGGCACTGTAAGTGCATTGTCAATAAAGGTCTGCTACTTAAAAAACTTTGTTTTTCGGAGCGGGTGGGTTTAAAGTATGGAGTTTGTAATCCGTAAGCCTCGCACATGGCCGGCTACGCATAAAAGCTTTTGAGATAAACCAGATTTGCAAAGTTTATAACTCTGGCTCTGTCAAGCAATCACAACGGACCTCAGAGCCACTTACAACCTAAGGTAATTATTATTAAAGGTCTGCTACCCAAAAAAGTTTTTTTGTGGAGAGGGTGGGCTTAAGGCATGGAGTTTGTAAGCCGATTAAAGGCCGGCTACACAGAAACACTTTTGAGACAACAACTTTTAAAACAAAAGAATAATTAAAAATTTTGACATGCTGAATGCGAGATGATCCTATTCAGTCACCCAACTCTTTTATACACGAAGTATTTATATTTATTTATAATCAGCTGTGCAATATCAAATTTGTTGTATGGCAACTTCTCATCAATCAATACGGTTTATTCTCACCGTGTATTTAGCTATGATTGTATTGATACCCTCCATAATAACCTTTTCGCTATTAACTCTTTTTGTTTGTTTGCTGTATATATACATTTTATACATTTACTTATACATTTTATATATTTCTTTCAAAAACCCTAAAATTTTCTCGTCCTCGTCCTATTTCTTCTGTTTTTCTGTTCAGTTTTCATCTCCAAAAGCCAAAGTTACAAATATCTTGAATGTTACCAACCATGTTGTTTTAAGTGTTGTGTTGTAATTTTTTTCCTTTTTTGTTATTTTTGTTTGTTAACTTCTCCAAACATAACAAAAGAAATTCTATTATACCAATCATATTCAAAGACTCCTCTAATATTTCTTTTTGCCAGATAATCAATTGTGCAACTTTTTTTTCTTGCTTTTTTGAAACTCAGCCTACTCTCCTCCATCTAAATCGTATTATTATTTATTTGCTTGTCTATTCATGCCTTATAACAACTATTGTTATATTGTAGACAATGGCCAACAATTATGTTTTCTCCACATAGTGTTGCCAATGTATTTAAAGCGCTGTCTTGCAGTCTTATGTAAATATTAATAATTTTGTTCCCATTTCTAAGAAGATTGTTACAAAGATTTTCGGACAAAACAGACACAAAAATAGAAGGCGTTATTTTTTTTTGTCTGTTTGTTGTTTATCTTTGAAAACAAAATTTCCTTGGAAGTAACTTTTTTTTTGTTGGTTTATGTTAGTAGAGGTAAGTTGTGAAGTTTTTTCAACAATTATGGTAATTTTCATACTTACATTTCCTGGTGTTATATGCAGATTATTATCAATGATTAAATTTAATTTCTATATTGAATAATAATAATAATAACTATTTTTTATCATGTCAATTTGTAAGTATTCTCCTAAAAGTATGCTTTAAAAATGTCTTCAAATCTAGGTTAGGTAGTAAGAGGCTGCTGACGGTTTACGTCTGCACACATAGACTTTAAGGTCCGTAGTAATACCACGGGACGGTAATTGAATTCCCCTACTAGTCCCTTTCGTTAAACTTATTTGAGTTCCTTATGAAACTCTTAAGATATTGAATTTTGACATTCGACAAATCAGAATGATCGTGCAGCTCCCTATATCCTAGTGAAGTAAGTATCTGACCTGAAAGTTCCGGGCAATAGAAAATAAAGTGTTCGATAGTTTCCCACTCCTCCTCATCCATGCAACTTCGGAAAAAGTAATTTGACGGCATATTAAACAGCTCCGCGTACTTTCCTATAAGACAGTGTTCGGTAATTACAACAACCACCTTCAAAATCTCGCGTCTTGGAAATGATATCAGCTCACTTGTGATTAAGAGAAGGCCAAATGTGTCGAATAGTCTGAAACGTCCATCCATTTGCCCATTTCTGATGAGTTTCCGTCGCGAAAGGAAGCCGATTCTGTTAGAACCTGTAAGGCAGTTCCCAGTCTTGCATGCTCATAGGCTTTGCAGTTTTCTGGAATGTCTCTGGGCCCTAGGACTCTTATGAGTCGTATGTCAAACTGCTTGGCCATCTCATTTAAGGATGTGCGGCAGTTAAGGGCAGATTTTGTTTTCAGAAATATAGACTCCAGGAACTCTCCGAATCTAACAGTTTTTCGATTACAAAAGGGTTACATAATTTGAGCATTTTCCTATGATTCTCAGCTCCTAAGGTTTTGAAAACTAAAATATGACAACTTTTTACACAAGGAAATCTGTCAGTGTATTTATGAAATGGTTTGAAGATACAGAAGGGAAAGTGTCAGACGTCGCCTTTTACCGCAGACTTCTAGAGGAATGAAGTTTCTCCGAGGCTGATATTCACAAATTTCGTATGACAAAGAAGATAATAATCAGGATATGGATGTAGCTTTATCCCGCCCAGTCATAGGTGACGCTCTTCACCACATGGTGAATAGTGTCACCTATAAAGTGTTCTTGTCACCTAAGAAGGGTTCTGCTCGATGAGACCACATGTACTTTCTAACCTTTTCATTTCGTCGATCCGGAGTCTTTCCGGCTTAATGGTTGCCAGTGTACAGACAATCCTTAAAATGTGTGCGCAATGATCGCAATATGCTCTGCAGTCTCAAGCATGGTAAATTGCCATATTGTCAGGTATCTAGATGCTTTTTTTCTTTTAAGTGGTCAACAGTATGGTTTTCGCAGAACTCGTTCTACGAAAGACCCGGTGGCGTTCTCTTCGGAATATAGGAGTCGTTCTATTCACCAATTTGGTGAAAGCATGTTGGTTGCTCTAGATATTTCCAAGGCGTTTGATTGTGTGTGGCACTTGGCGCTCATATCTAGGCTTAATTCCTTTGGTGTCAATAATGTCTTATCTAGAGTTATTTCTTACTTCCTTTAAGATCGTTCTATACGAGGTCTTATGGATAAATTCTCATCAGACAAGTTTCAGCTTCATTCAGGGGTACCGCAAGGTTCTGTTCTTTCTCCTATCGTTTTTATTATTTTTCTTAACGACCTTCTTAGTCAAACTTTTAATTCTATCTTCTATTTTGCAAATGACAGCAACATTTCTTATTAATTTTCCTTTGGCCGCAGTCCTAGCCTTTTTGAGGTTGAGGGAAGAAGGAAGATAACGAATGACAGACTTAACCAAGTCTCATCAGACAAGTTTCAGCCTTATTCAGGGGTACCGCAAGGTTCTGTTCTTTCTCCTATACTTAACCAGGACCTGATAACAAACTTCGAGTGGAGATTGTCGAATAGGATCAGGTTCAATGTACATAAGACCTAATGTTGTTTGTTGATTCACAGAACTGTACAGCCAATAGCGTCATCTCTACATATGAGTGGTATAAATATCGAGGAAACGGACTCTCTTTATGTTCTGAGCATGAAAGTTTAGTATAATGCCACTTAGAATTTGAGCGTTTTCAGGTGTCGAAATTATCATGTTTCTCGGTTTTTTAAACCGGTGTAAGAAGTACTTCACCCAATCCGATCTCCTTACCACCAATATCCCACCGAAGATGGAATACGAAAGGGCAGGGTCTTCAAAGTCCATTTTGGAGCTCTTTAACCGTGCGGAAAGGAGAGCGGTGATGCTTTTAAATCACAATAATATATTCAACTCTATTGACTCATTGGATCATCGTCGGAATGTGAGTTGTGTGTCTCTGATCTATCGATATTACCATGGAAAGTGTTTTTCATTGGGTAGGCAGTATGCAGCTGCGTCGGCAATTCGACTTAATAGCACGCTGCAATGGAGGAGCAGCGATTGTGGCCATAGCGCGATCTTGAAAAGGATAACAATACCACAAAATGTGGATTGTGCTCCCTCTTTGAGCCTTTTTGAGCGCCACTTTACCACTATGATACCATCCAGGGAGTCTTGGATTGGGGATACTCCGGGAAGAGGAGCTACCATAAATTTTTACACAGATGGATCGAGGCTGCACGAACAAGTGGGCTTGGGGGTCTATTCGGAAGAGCTTGGATTGAGCCTGGCTCGTAGATTGCCAGATCATTGCAGTGTTTACCAGGCAGAGATGCTGGCAATAAAGGAAGTGGCTGACTGATTGAGCTGCAATGTCTTGTCTACAACCGCAGTCAACATCTATACTGACAGTCAAGCCGCGGTCAAGTCCCTGGATTCAATGTTTCTGAAAACAAGATCTGCCCTTAACTGCCGCACGTCTTTAAATGAGATGGCCAAGCAGTCTAACATACGACTCATATGGGTCCCAGGGCACAGAGACATTCCAGGGAATTGCAAAGCCGATGAGCTTGCAAGACTAGGAACTACCTTACAGGTTCCAACAGAATTGGAATGTGTTGGTATGCCTCTAGAAACTTGCTAGCAAAACCTACGGCTTTGTTCAGCGACGGAGACTAATCAAAGATGGGCAAATGGATGGACGTGTGAGACAACACGACTGATTTGGCCTTCTCTTAATCAGGGGCGCACAAGTGAGCTGATATCGCTTCCAAGAGGAGAGATTTCAACGGTGGTTTCTATAATTACCGGACACTGTCTTATAGGGAAGCACGCAGAGCGGTTAAATGTGCCGTCGAATGACTTTTGCCGAAGTTGCATGGATGAAGAGGAGTTGGAAACTATCGAACACTTTATTTGCCATTGCCCGGCACTTTCTGGTCAGCGACTTGCTTCACTGGGATCTAGGGAGCTGTACGATCTTTCTGATTTGTCGGATGTCAAAATTCAACATCTAAGGAGTTTCATAAGAAGCTCAAACTGGTTTAACGACAGGGACTAGTAGGGAAACCTATTACGATCCCGTGGTATCACAATGGACCTCAGAGTCTACGTGTGTTGACGTAAAATGTCAGCAGCCACTTACAACCTAACCTAACCTAAAGTGTTTTGCTGAGATAAATGAACTTATCGGAACACTCAATAATCTAGTAGTTCTCATCCGTTTGTTCTCGATTGACCAGTTTATTTCACAATGCGTTACAGAAAAGCCGTGTATGAAATAAGTTCCTGCGGAAGCATTCTCTGTTTCGTTAAATGTAGGTAAATTCAAGTCAATTGTCCAAAAACACTACTTCATCTTTCGTCTTTATAACCTGATCTCTAACCTGTCCCCAATTTCTGTAACAATGCGAAAAGTTTTCGCATCGAGAAAAAATTAATAATATTGTAGTCATTTAGTTTTCTACAGGGTGAGTACAATGATGCTAGTGTTAAAAACATCGAACACAAAAAAGAAATCAAAGCTTTTTTCTGAATCACTCTGTGACATACTGGATGACTATAACGTTATTTTATTTTTTTCGATGCGAAAACTTCTCGCATTGTTACAGAAATCGGGTGCTGAGTGTTGGTTATTCTGGTGGTTTAATCCGACAGCATGTACTTATCCCCAGCGCACTCAACTGCAAAAAATTACGAAGTAGAAACGAGGTCTTCTAGCTGAGAGCCTGCTGCTCTTGAGGATAGGACAAAGAAACCTTGTTATCTACATATAAAACTATTGTCCGGTCAGTGGTAAGCTAAGCTGGTAACACGCAATGTAAGAAACTCTATAGCTGCCAAAACGCTGTTCTAAGAATCGTTACGTTTTGCGTTTAACAGTTCTCAGATTAGTATTCTCAAATTAGTGCCATGAGGAGATTAAATTCCTCTCGGTTAAGGAACACAACGTTATGTTGACTAAGCTGTTCCTTCTGGGATGTCATAGGAGGGTTCATCGAAAGTTGTAGGAACTTACCAAATTTGGTAACTGCATGATTTTATCTTGCAGTGGGGTTATGGGATACAAGATAGATAACGAAAGTGTACTCTGAGTCGGTTTATTCTGGATTGTCGAATGTCAAAGATAAGGCCGCCAAGACTAAATTTATAATTAGTTTGACACATCTTACTTCTTTTAGAATATCCCATGTCATACATTTAAAAATTACTAAAAATGTGCCACCCAAAGGCCATATGATCGATTTCGGGTACCACGATTTAATACTGAACTACAGTCCTACGGCTCCTACACGGTGCCATATGATTCATTGAGGGTACTTCGATTTAAGCCCAAACTAATGTCTAAAAAGGTCTCACACCTTAAGTTAAGATGGTATTCCTTGAAAACTCGCCCGATTAACGCCGATTAAAACCTTGATGTTATTCCTGAAGGAATTTAAGGTTGTAAAACTTTCATCGGGTACCACGACTGCAGACTAAACTGAAGTCTAAATTGGCGCCCACACGGGGGCCATAGGCTTCATTGAAGCCTAAACTAAAGTCTGTATAGAACTCTGAATAAATTCTTTGTGTTAGTCCTTAAAAAACTTCACGATTTAAGAACTTTCAAATTTTGAATAATTTAAAACAATTTTTTTTCTAAAGAAAATGTTTGTTTATTTTTTTGTAAATATTATACAGTGATTGTTTATTTTCAACTTCAACATTATCTGTTTTTTTTTGTTGTTACTGTTTCTATAATGTTTACCAAGTGTGGCTGTTGTAACAACGTGCGCAAACATACACTAAGATTTTCATCTATTTCTTCTTTTCTCCATCTATCTCAATAATAATGGTTTCTTCTCATGGTCATGGACTCCATTGACTGAATTGTACATTGTGTGCAATTGAATGCATCATGTCTTCTTAGTTCTTTTATTTTATTTTTTTTTATGTAATTTCCATTTTTGGCCTTTAGGTTTTCGCTTAAAATATGTAAATGTGAAAAGCAAGCTTGTAATTCTTAATGTTTTCTTTCTATTTTTTTTCATTCTCTGCTGTTGTTCTGTTCTGTACATACAATGATTTTAAATGTACTATGGGCAACAAAAGGGAAGTCATTGAATTTAGGTTTCCATGAAAGAAAATTTTCCTTTAGGGGCCTTTACGAAAAGAAATCTGTTTCTTTTCAACTACAGAAATTGTTTTTAAACAACTCGCTAAAAAAAGTGGTGGTTTTACTGTAGGAAGCCTAGAAGCCAGTATAAAAAAACATGCATTTTCTAAGCACTCCCTGACATTATGGTAAAATGATTCGAAAAATACATACTTTGTCTGCCAAGTGGCAATAGAACAAAGATTTTTTTACAAAACATTCGACGAAACAAAAAAAACATTAAAATCGTGCCCAGAAGATCGTTATGTTGCACAATGCATACCTACACTTACTTATATAGAAAAATTCATACAATTCCTGAGACAACTGTAACTAATTTCCAAGTATTTTTCAAAACATCACCAAGATTTTTAACATTGAAATAAAAAAAATAACAAAAATAAAATCACATGACTAAAATTGTAAATTTAATGGTCAAGTTTGTCAGTGTTAATCTATCATAGTGTTTTGAAGTGATTTAAAGTGATTTCCTTAGATGTTTTCAAGTGAATTTCCAACGAAAAATATCCCAAAATTTTTCTATACGAAAATGTCTTAGAATCTGAAAATTTTCCTTTACGTAAATATCTCAGAATCTGAGAACTTTTCTATAAAAAACGTCTCAGAATCTAAGAATTTATTTATACGAAAAATATCGTCTGAAAATTTGTCTATATAAAAAATGTTTCAGAATCTGAGGATCTTTCTGTACGAAAAATTTTTGAGAATATGAGAATTTTTCTATAAAAAAAATTACTCAGAATCTGAGATTTTTTATATGACAAAAAATGTCTCAGAATTTTAGAATTTTTCTATACAAAAAATGTCACAGAATCTGAGAATTTTTCTATACGAAAAATGTCTCAGAATCTGAGAATTTTTCTATATAAAAATGCTTCAAAATCTGAGAATATTTCCATACGAAAAATATCTAAAAAAATTTGAGAATTTTTTTATATGAAAAATGTCTCAGTAACTGAAAATTTTTCTCTAAGAAAAATGTCTCAGAATTTTTCTATATGAAAAATGTTTAGCAGTTGAGAATTTTTTTATAAGAAAAATTACTCAGAATCTGAAAATTTTTCTATAAGAAAAATGTCTCAGAATCTGAAAATTTTTCTAAAAGAAAAATGTCTCAGAATCTGAAAATTTTTCTATAAGAAAAATGTCTCAGAATCTGAGAATTTTTCTTTAAGAAAAATATCTCAGAATGTAAGAGTTTTTCTGTACAAAAACTATCTCAGAATCTGAGAATTTTTTCTACGAAAAATGTCTCAGTCTGAGAATTTTTCTAAACATAAAATGTTTCAGAATCTAAGAATATTACTATACGAAAAATGTTGAAGAATCTGAAAACTTTTCTTTGCGAAAAATGTCTCAGAATAATAGAATTTTTCATAGAATTTTTCCGTATAAAAAATGTTTCGAATATGAGAATTGTTCTATACAAAAAATATTTCAGAATCTAAGAATTTTTCTATACAAAAATGTCTTTGAATCTAAGAATTTTTCTATACAAAAATATCTTTGAATCTAAGAATTTTTCTATATAAAAAATGTCTCAGAGTCTGAGAATTTTTCTATACAAAAAATGTCTTAGGATCTGAGAATTTTTACTTTGTCTACCAGGAGAATTTTTCTATACGAAAAATCTCGCAGGCTGAGAATTTCCCTATACGAAAAATGGTTTTAGAATTTTTCTATACGACAAATGTCTTAGATTCTGAAAATTTTTCTATACAAAAAATAGCTCATAATCTAAGAATTTTTTCAAACGAAAAATGTCTCAGAGTCTGAGAATTTTTACTTTGACAAGAATTTTTCTATATGAAAAATGTCTCAGGCTGAGAATTTTTTTATACGAAAAATGGTTTTAGAATTTTTCTATACGACAAATGTCTTAGATTCTGAAAATTTTTCTATACGAAAAATAACTCTTAATCTTAGAATTTTTCCAAACGAAAAATGTCTCAGAATCATAGAATTTTTCTGTATAAAAAATGTTTCAGAATTTGAGAATTTTTCTATAAGAAAAATGTCTCAGAATCTGAGAATTTTTCTTTAAGGAAAATGTCTCCGAATCTGAGAATTTTTTTATACGGATAACGTGTTAGAATCTGAGAATTTTTCTATATAAAAAAATATCTCAGAATCTGAGAATTTTTCTTATAGAAAAATTTTTAGATTCAAAGAATTTTTCTTATAGAAAAATCCTCAGATTCGGAGGCATTTTTCTTAAAGCAAAATTCTCAAATTCTGAGACATTTTTCTTATAGAAAAATTCTTAGATTCTGAAACATTTTTTATACAGAAAAATTCTATGATTCTGAGACATGTCTCTAAATCTGAGAATGTTTCTATCTGGAAAAAGTCTCAGAATTTTAGAATTTTTCTACACGAAAATGTCTTAGAACCTGAGAATTTTTCTATACGAAAGATGTCGAAGAATCAGAGAATTTTTCTATACGAAAAATGTCTCAGAATCTGGGAATTTTTCTATACAAAAAATTTTCAGAATCTGAGAGTTTTTCTAAAGAAAAGTATCTCAGAATTTGACAATTTTTCTATACAAAAAATGTCTCAGAAACTGAGAATTTTTCTATTCGAAAATGTCTCAGAATTTGAGAATTTTTCTACACGAAAAATGTCATAGAACTTGAGGATTTTTCTATGTTTAAAATGTTTCAGAATCCGAGATTTTTTCGGGGGGGTGAAATAAAGCCATAGGCAATAAGGCCATATGGCCTTATTTCCCAATGAGTTGAGAAATAAAGCCATATGGCCTTATTACCAACCGCTGTTGGAAATGAAGCCATATATGGCTTTATTACTCATTTGAAAATTTATAAAAGTATTCGTCATTAATTTCCGGAGAGTGTAGGGGAAAATGTGGAAAAATTTTTCCACTAAATAGCAGGATTTTTAATTTTAAGATTGTTTAACAAAAAAGTTTTTCTGCGTAGCCGGCCTTCGGCCGGGCTTAGGGATTACAAACTCCATGCATTAAACCTACCCTCTCTGCAAACCAAAGCTATTTTGGTTATCAGGCCTTTTTGAGGCATAACAAATTTGATAGCGAAAAGGCCTGCTACCCTAGAAAACTTTACTTTGCGGAGAGGGTGGGTTTGATGCATGGATTTTGTAATCCTTAAGCCCGGCCGGAGGCCGGCTACACAGAAAAACTTTTTTTGTTAAACAATCTTTAAATTAAAAACCCTGCCAATAAAAAAATTGGTGCCTCTAGACAACTCTAAGTTCCGAGGTTCGTGGTATATGTGGTTTTTTAATTTAAAGATAGTCAAAAAAAAAAATTTTTTTTCTGCGTAGCCGGCCTTTGGCCGGACTTAGGGATTACAAACTCCATAAATTAATTTAGCGGATTCGCTAAATATTTTTTTTTTGGGTAGCAGGATTTACGGGGAAATATATTTCCACATTTTGAACTGATATGGCTTTATTTCCACTTTGGTTGCAAAATCAATATGACTTTATTGCTTTATTGCATTGAATTGAGAAATAAGGCCATATGGCCTTATTGCCTATTGCTTTATTTCACCCCCCCGATTTTTTCTACAGGAAAAATGTCTCATAATCTGAGAATTTTTCTATACGAAAAATTTTTCAGAATCTAAGAAGCTTTCTACACGAAGAATGCATACATTTTCTATACGGTAGATGTCGCAAAATCTGAGAATTTTTCTATACGAAAAATGTCTCAGAATCTAAGGAAATGAGAATTTTTCTATACGAAATTATCTGAGAATTTTTCTATACGAAAAACGTCCCATAATTAGAGCATTTTTCTATACAAAAAATGTCTCAGAATCTCAGAATTTTTCTTTTCAAAAAATATCTCAGAATCTGAGAACTTTTTTGGAAGAAAAATGTCTAAGCATCAGAAAATTTTTCAATACGAAAAATATCTCAGTACTGAGATTTTTTCTATACGAAAAATGTCTCAGAATCTGAGAATTTTTCTATACGAAGAATATCTCAGAACCTGAGAATTTTTCTATATGAAAAATGTCACAGAATCTGAGAATTTTTAATACGAAAAATGTCAGAATCTGAGAATTTTTTCTACGCAAAGTGTCTCAGAATCTGAGATTTTTTTCTACGCAAAGTGTCTCAGAATCTGAGAATTTCTCTTTACAAAAAATGTGTAAGAATTTTTTTATACGAAAAATGTCTCAGAATCTAAAAAGTTTTCTATACAAAAAATTTCCCAGAATCTGAGAATTTGTTTAAACGAAAAATGTCTCAGGATCTGTGAATTTTTCTAGAGCAAAAGTATCTCAGAATTGAGAATTTTTCTATACGACAAATGTCTTAGAATCTGAAAAATTTTCTATACGAAAAATGTATCAGAATTTTTGAATTTTTTTAAACGAAAAATGTCTTAGAATTTTGAAATTTTTTTATGCGAAATCTTTCAGAATCTGAGAATTTTTCTATTCAAAAAATATCTCAGAATCCGGGAATTTTCTATGCAAAAAATATCTCAGAATCTGAGAATTTTTCTTTATAAAAATTATTAGAAGTCAACCAATGATGCCCTATATAGAATCTATGAAACAAATTCATAGAAACCAAAAACCTATGAAAAAGTTCATAGGCAATAAAAAAAAAATATTTTTGAATTCTATTTTAATTTATTTTATTACTAATTTTTTTTTTATTTATTTACAATTTCTATTGTTATAAATTTATATGTTGTTTAACTTATCCCCACCGAGATTTGAACTCCGGACCAGTTGTTCGTGAAGCTTAGCCTCTAGCCACTTAGCTTAAGTAAAATCCATTTTGTTTAATATTCTGCTTTAACATTTCGCTATTTTAAAATACGGATGTTGTATGTAGCAAAACAGAAATTTAAGGAGACGTTTTTAAATACTACTATCAAATAACTTCAAAACAGGTTTGGCAACCGATACCCACCTAAAATAACGGTATTTGGCTATTGTACCGCAACCAATAAAGATATGGACATTTTCAAAAGCGATTATGAAAGCTGATGAAATTTCTAGTATTTTAAATGTGTAACTTCGTGTTTCTACCGGTTCGTTTTCGAAATATAGGTCAATACCTTTATAATGCCGTTTGAAACGGTATTATAACGGTATTGGCCTGTATAACTAAAACAAACCGGTAGAAACACGAAGTTACACATTTAAAATACTAGAAATTTCATCAGCTTTCATAATCGCTTTTGAAAATGTCCATATCTTTATTGGTTGCGGTACAATAGCCAAATACCGTTATTTTAGGTGGGTATCGGTTGCCAACCCTGCTTCAAAATGTCCCTATTGATTCTCTCAAGTTTTGTATAGAATATAGTCTGAGTATTATATTTTCATCGCATATGAGGTAGCGATTTGTATAAATGCTCTGGCACAATGCTCTGTCAAAAGCTGTGTGAGAAAGGGATTTTGTAAAAAAAAATTTTTTGAGTATTTAAAAAAAAAAAAAAAATAGCGAACGTTATAAAACTCAATGTAGGTATTCGTTGGCGAGATTTTCCTCCTTTGGTGGCGCTGATTGCTAAGTCGTCGACAATAAACACCACAGCCGTTAGGTCTTGGGTTCGAATACCTGAATCTAAGAAATTTTTTTATACAAAAAATGTCTTAGAATCTGAGAATTTTTCTAAAGGAAAACTCTCTCAGAATATAAGACTTTTTCTATACGAAAAATGTCTCAGAATCTGAGAATTTTTCTATACAAAAAAGCTCTCAGTATCTGAGAATGTTTTTATACGAGAAATCTCTCAGAAACTGAGAATTTTTCTATACGAAATTTTATTTTTAATATTTCCATCAATTCTCCCCGTTTTTAATAAAAACCCCTTTCCACTTCTTCTTTATCTTAATTTTTCAATCAAATATTCACCACTGCAATTAAAATCCCAACCCAAATGTCAATCATTTATTTAAGTTTATTTATTCAAACTCCCCTTAAAACAAAATATCTCCAAAAAAACTCCATTTTAAATCTACGATAAACATTTATTTTGTGTTTTAGTTAATGATAGTTTTTGTGACTGTTTCCCTTAATCTAAAGAGATTTTCATTAATGTTTTATGAGGTCCTGAATAAAGAGGGGAGGTTTTGCAATCAATGTTTTTTTTTGTAAAAATAACATGACTGACTCATCATGGTCAATATCATCAATTGACAATGAAGTTGTTGTTAAAACTGTCATTCTATCGAAGTCAAATATTCATCAACATTTTTTGTTCGAAACTATTTCAAATCAATAGGGATGCTAAAACGAAAACAATTGTTAATGACTGAATGCCATAGAGGGGGATTAGTATTGAATTGTTTTAGTATTCTATACAAAATTGTTTTTTTTTTTCTAATTAACTTTGATGACTGTACGAACAATGACGACAACAATTTGAAAACGGTTTTGTAAATGGTTTTCAAAATAAAATTGACATTTATTTTGAAACTAGTCAATTGTCATCACATTTTGATATGATTTTAAATGAAACGATACGTTTTCGTTGAATTGGGGTTAAAATTAATACTTTTGTATGATACAAGTGCAAGAAGATATGTATTTCATGCTCTGAGATGTTTTTCCTAATGGAAATTTTTAGATTTCGCGCTTAGAGAAGAGATATGATTGTGGCAACCATAATTTAAGAGCGTCATATTATGATTGAAAATTGTATTATAATACGTTTATAGCAATCATAACAGTTTTGTAGCAATCATAACATCTTTGTAGCAATCATATTATGGTCCTAAATTATAATTTTTCGAATGTTTAGGATCATAAAATGATTGTTGCAAAAATGTTATGGTTGCTTCAAAGGAGTTATGATAAGATTTTCTATCATAATATGACACTCTTAAATTATGGTTGCCACAATTATATCTCTTCTATACGTCCGAGGTATTTTTATCTTAAAAAATATTTATAATATCGATTCACAGATTCAAAGACATTTTTCTATAAAAAAAGCACAAACAGTACGAAATTTTTCCTATTTCAGATATTCTTTGTTTTTGTAGAAGTTCCTCCAATCTCCCTGAGTTTTTTATACGAAGAACTGTGTGATTCTCTGTTTGAAATGCGTTGGTTCATTTACAAATTTCTCAAAATTTCACAATTCATTGCAATATATATTAATTCAATCCGTTGCATTTCAATTTCATCTTCTGTGTGTTTTAATTTCACTTCGTTTCTCATTTCATTTTCATCTTGTTTCCTGATTAAGTTCCATTTTCCAGTTTCTACACTCAAAATAATTCTACAGTAAAAGGTTTAGTAACTGATATTGTACCAAAATCTACTAATTAGTTACTAATTTTAGTATCTTCAAAGTACTAAAATTAGTCATTTCTACTAGTTTTGAATAATATTAGTTAAAAATTTTAGTATTGGTTACCAATTTCTGCACTAGGTCCTTTTGGACTAAAATTTAGTTAAATTTTTAGTATTGAATACCCACGTTTTTTTTTGGGTGTAGTCCAGCAATGTATCCAGAAATTTGAAAAGGGGGGGCATAACTCCGAAAATTGTTTTCCATCGCCTATTTATATTTAGTTTTAGCTAGAAGTACTTAAAAAGTAATTGAAAAGGGGGGGGGGGGGGGGGGCACGTGCCCCCTGTGCCCACCCCCTGTATACGTCCATGTTCTAGTCCATGTCGTTTATGTAGTTTTATTTATTTCCATTTCGTTCCCCTGATTGCCGTTGTATTCCTTGTTTAAGTTTTATTTTGTATTCTGTTTCTATTCAACTAAGTTTTCTGATTAAGTTTCAAATCTATTCTTATCTAATTTTTATTGCATTTTTAGTTTCAATTCTCTGTAGTTTCCTGATCCAACTCTTATCCGTTCCCCCTTTGGTTACATTTCGGTACTTTAAAATTTAAAAAAATTCAGAAAATATCTCAATTCATTCCAATATATTTCAATTCAATCTGTTTCATTTTAGTTTCATCTTCTGTGTGTTTCAGTTCCAGTTTGTTTCAATTTTAGTTTCATCTCGTTTTCTGGTTTTGTTTCATTTTCCAGTTTCTAGTTCATGTTATATACGAAAAATGTCTCAGTATCTGAGAATTTTCTTATCGAAATATTTCTCAGAATCTGAGAATTTTTCGATACGAAAAATGTCTTAAAATCTGTGAATTTTTCTTTACGAGAATGTCTCAGAATCTGACATTTTTTATAATACGAAAAAATGTCTCAGAGAATGAGAATTTTTCTATACGAAAAATGTCTTAGAATCTGATAATTTTTCTATACGAAAAATATCTTAGAATCTGATAATTTTTCTATAAGAAAAATGTCTCTGGACCTGAGAATTTGTCTATACGAAAGATGCCTCAGAATCTGGGAATTTTTTGTGCGAAAAATGTTTCAAAATCTGGGATTTTTTCTACACGCAAAATGTCACAGAATCGGAGATTTTTTTACGGAAAATGTCTAGGAATCTGAGAACTTTTTTATCCAAAAACTATCTCAGAATCTGTAAATTTTTCTATACGAAAAATGTCCCATAATTTTTCTATACGAAATTTATCTCAGAACCTAAAAATTTTTCAATACGAAAAATGTCTCAGAATCTTAGAATTTTTAATACTAAAAAAGTCTCAGAATCAGAGTTTTTTTTCTACGCAAAATGTCTCAGAATCTGTGAATTTCTCTATACGAAAAATGTCTAAGAATTTTTTTATACGAAAAATGTCTTACACTCAAAAAAATACGTTAGTAGATTTAGTAATTTTTTTTTTACTAATGCTAGTTAGCTAACTTTTAGCAAATTTTTGGTTGAGATTAGCATGAGCAAAAAATTCTTGTAAACTTCATTTAGCACATTAGCAATTTTAAACAAACTTTGAACTAATTTCTTTTGCTAAATTTGAAATTGAGTTGACAACATTTTTACAAGATTTTTTGCTAACATTAGCAAAAATAAATGGTAAATTTTTTTTTATTTTCCGAAAACTTAAAATGGCGCTATCTCGGAAACTAAGCCAGATAGAGCAAAATGGAGGGCATTTTTGGTTCTTAGAATCTCTATACTTTCGCGGGTCCTCTTCACATGTGTGGACCCTAATAGGACCTAACTTTGGATCCAAAAAAGTTAGCATTCCCGAAAAATTTAAAATGCTCATATCTCGGTAAATATTGCCGACCCAATAAAAAGTCCAAAAGAATTTTTGTAGCTCTCAACACGTAGAACAAGACCGCAAAATAACCAAAAGCTCTCCGAGTAATATTTTTGAAGTTATCGAGTTTTTTAATTCTCAAGACCCCAGTGATCCCCTAAAATCACGTATCTCAAAAACTAAGCAAGGTAGAGCGAAACGGACACAAATTTTGGATCTAAAACTATGCCCATCAGGGTCTGGACCTATTGGGTCCGAACCCAATGGGGTCCTCAAATGTGTATGAACTAAGTTGAAATAAACATTATTTCAGTTAACTAATTTTTAGCAAAACGGTTTTGCTAACTTTACCAAAAAAATTGTGGGTTCAAAATCAGCAAATTTTCTTGTAGGTTTAAAAGCTTTTTTTGCTAACTTTACAGTTTTTTTTTTTGAGTGTAGAATCTGAAAAATTTTCTATACGAAAAATGTATCAGAATTTTAGAATTTTTTTAAGACGAAAAATGTCTCAGAATTTTAGAATTTTTCTATACGAAATCTTTTAGAATCTTAGAATTTTTCTATACAAAAAATATCTCAGAATCTGAGAATTTTTCCATATAAAAATCACTAGAAGTCAACCAATGATGCCCTTCATAAAATCTATGAAACAAATTCATAGAAACCAAATACCTATGAAAAAGTTCATGGGAAATAAAACGAAATGTTATTTTTTAATTCTATTCTCTTTATTTATTTTGTTATTTCAATTTTGCTTATTTTTTTTTTATTTATTTACAATTTTAAATTTTTAAAAATTTATGTTTTTTAACTTATCCCCGCCGAGATTTGAACTCCGGACCAGTTGTTCGTGAAGCTAAGACTCTAGCCACTTAACTAAAGTAAAATCCATTTTGTTTAATATTCGGCTTTAACATTTGAATCTATGCTCTGCCACAATGCTCTGCCAAAAGCTGTGTAAGAAAGAGAGGGTTTTGTAGAAAACAAAATTTTTTTAGTATTTACAAAAAAAAAAAAAAAATAAAATTGCCAACGTTATAAAACTAATTGTAAGTGGTGAATGGCGCTTATCAGCAGGGGCGTATCCAGGATTTTATTTCGGTGGGGGCCCAACATTTTTTTCATTTTTTTTTTTTTACAAAAAATTTACATAACAGCACATGTTTAAGAATTTTTTTGATCTTTTCCTTGAACTGAATGTATCACAATCACAATAAGTTTAAACTGGAAAAAAAATTAAAATTTTTTTAATATTTTAAAATTTTTTGAGAGACTTAAGCCTTTTTTTAAAATGTGAATTGTATCAGATGCTGATACATTTTAACAAAATAGATTATCAGCATCTGAATTTTTTTTCAAAGAATAGTCTAAGAATTTATGACAATTTCCAGTTAAGACAGTTTTTGTTATAGAAAAAGTCAAAGACTCAAAATCATATTTCCAATGGAAAACGTTTCTCTTGAAAAAGTCATTTTAAAAAATGATTCTGTAAACATATTCATAAAAAAAGACTCCGATTGTAAGACATTTTCCCAGAATCTGAAGTATTTCTAGTCTAGCCCATTTACTCAGATTTTGAAACATTACACACAAAAAGTTTTAGATTCTGAGAATATCTTCGGTTTTTTTATAAGAAAAATAATTCAGAATCTGAGACCTATATTCTAAAACCTTTTTCCTAAAAAAAACTTTCGGATTTTGAGAAAATTTTCTTATAGAAAAAGTCTTAAATTCTAAGACATTTTTCCTATAGAAAAAGTCTCAGATTCTTCGACATTTTTCCTATAGAAAATATCTCAGATTCGCAGACATTTTTATACCCTCCACTCTAGTGATAGAGGGTATATATAAGTTTGTCATTCCGTTTGTAACACCTCGAAATATTGGTCTAGGACCCCATAAAGTATATATATTCATGATCCTCGATCGATTTTAAGACGATCTAGCGATGTCCGTCCGTCCGTCCGTCCGTCCGTCTGTCCATCTGTCTGTCTGTTGAAAACACGCTAGCTTTTGAAAGACTTTACGGAGGCTCCAGAAGTTTGGCAAATATGTTGGGCATTTACCTGGTCAGGTTGGTATTGCAATCCAGCGAAATCGGTCCAGTGGTTCAAAAGTTATGAGCAAATGAGTAAATTTCGGCAAGGGTTTTTTTGGATTTTTCGAGATAAAACACACGGTAACTTTTAAACGACACGGTAACATTGAGGATGCTGAAGTGTGGCATATATATTTGCCGTTCCTCTGGTCCGGTTCGTTTTAAATTTCAGCCAAATCGGTATAGTGGTTCAAAAGTTATTAGCAAAACCGTAAATTTCAGATTAGTTTCACCTTAAATTCACGTGTTAAAAACCCGTTAAACATGTTTTAAAAACATTTGTAAGTGAAAAAAATATTCTACAAGGTATTTTCGTCACACAAAAATATTTTTACACTAAAACAAAAAAATAATACACTCAAAAAAAAATTTACACTCAAAAAAAATTTTACACTCAAAAAAATTTTACACTCAAAAAAAAAATTAGTAAATTATTTTTTTTTTTCAAAAATTAATAAAAACAGTTTTTTTACACAAAATAAAATGTTATTTTTTTCACTTTAGAAAATTTACTATCACTTAAAAAGGGCATTGTGGAGGGTATTCATAGATGCGGCCAAGTCGAATTTAACTTTTCTACTTGTTTCTACTGAAATTTTCTTAGATTTTGAGACATTTTTTTCGAAAAAGTCTCAGATGCTTAAACACTTGTCATATAGAAAAGTTTTCAAATTCTTAGACATTTTCCTATAGAACAAGTCTCAGATTCTGAGAAATTTTGCCTATAGGAAATTGTCAGATTATGAAACATTTTTCATATAGAAAAAACTTCGGATTCTAAGATATTTTTCCTAACGAAAATGTCTCAGATTCTGAAATATTTTTCCCATTGAAAAATACTTAGATTCTGAGACATTATTCTTATAGAAAAGTATATTTTTACAATAGAAAAATCTTAGATTTTGAGCATTTTTCTGTACCAAAAGTCTCAGCTTGTGTCTCTGACAATGAGACATTTTTCCTATACACAAAATCTTAGATTTAGAGATAATTTTCCTTAAGAAAAATTCGTTGATTCTGAGACATTTTTCGTAAAAAAAGTACAAAATTCAGAGACATTTTCCAAGATTGTAAGAAAAATTCTGAGAAATTTTCCTACAGAAAGTTTTCAGATTCTAAAACATTTTTCATATAGAATAGCCTCTGATTCTAAGAATTTTTTTATAGAAAAAATCTTAGATTTTTAGACATTTTTCAGATTCAGAGACATTATTCCTATAGAAAGTTCTCAGATTCTGAAACATTTTTCATATAGAAAAGCCTCAGATTCTGAGAATTCTTTATAGAAAAAGTCTCAGATTCTGAGACATTTTTCTTATAGAAAAAATCATAGATTCTGAGAAAAAGGCCAATATTTAAAGGCTCTTATTCATAATACTTATAACAGACTTATTGTAGGATTATTTGACAATTATTCCCGCAATATCTGTCAAATAAACCTACTTTAAATATATTTCAGGTTTTATGATAATAACCACCTAAAACATTATTACTATAAAAAGTCTTCGATTCTCAGACATTTTTCTTATAGAAAGTTTTAGATTCTGAGACATTGTTTTTTAAGATTTGACTACATTTTACTTACAATTAGGTCCATTTTTGTGTACATAAAACTTCAGGTTCTAAGATATTTTTCATTAGAATCTTAAGTTGAAAAGTTTCAAATTCTAAGAAAAAATTTTCAGATTTTGAGATTCTTTTAACAGAAAAATTTTCAGTTTCAAAACATTTTTCTTCAAAAAATTTTCTTAATGTTTTTCGATTTTTTAATATTGTACTTGTTATTTGATACCAAATCCTAAAATTTGTGAAACCATTTCGGGGGGGGCCCGGGCCCCCGGGCCCCCCCCCCTGTATACGCCACTGCTTATCAGGGTTGCAAAAATTTGTACAATTGTACTTTTTTTGGTACAATTGTACAATGGTACACTAATGACTTATTTGGTACAATTTAAAAATTTTCTCGGTGAGATTTTCCTAGTTTACACGATTTACTGTGGCAACTCAACTTTTGTATCATTTCTAAGTGATTGGATCCATTTTTGGCCAGATCTATAATTGATGTAGAAATACATACAAGCCAAATTTTAGTTAAGTAGGCATATAAGGATGCCAATAGACAAATTTAAGTAAATATCGGGAGGAGGTTTGTATTAAGACTAATTACATGGACCGACAGAGGGACGGGCAATCATAACAAAATCGACCCACAAAGTTATTCAGTGAGTGAAATATAGCGAAATAACTCTGCTCAGGGTAGAAGATCACATCATATACTTAAACGAGAAGACGTGAAATAGAGCTACTGTTGAGCATAAGGTCGCTATATACTTAGAACTAGAGATGGGCACATGAGCAGATTAGAGCGTGATTCACGCGTGATCACGCGTGAGTGTGACTGAATTCAATTTTACTCACGTGATTGAGAGTCAGTGTGAGTGGAGAAAAAAATTGCATGAGTGAGTGTGCGTGAGTAAGATTTTTAGGTTAGGTTAGGTTGTAAGTGGCTGCTGACGTTTTTACGTCAACACACGTAGACTCTGAGGTCCATTGTGATACCACGGGACCGTAATAGGTTTCCCTACTAGTCCCTGTCGTTAAACCATTTTGAGCTTCTTATAAAACTCCTTAGATGTTGAATTTTGACATCCGACAAATCAGAAAGATCGTACAGTTCCCTAGATCCCAGTGAAGCAAGTCTCTGACCAGAAAGTGCCGGGCAATGGCAAATAAAGTGTTCGATAGTTTCCAACTCCTCTTCATCCATGCAACTTCGGCAAAAGTCATTCGACGGCACATTTAACCGCTCTGCGTGCTTCCCTATAAGACAGTGTCCGGTAATTATAGAAACCACCGTCGAAATCTCTCCTCTTGGAAGCGATATCAGCTCACTTGTGCGCCCCTGATTAAGAGAAGGCCAAATCAGTCGTGTTGTCTCACACGTCCATCCATTTGCCCATCTTTGATTAGTCTCCGTCGCAGAACAAAGCCGTAGGTTTTGCTTGCAAGTTTCTAGAGGCATACCAACACATTCCAATTCTGTTGGAACCTGTAAGGTAGTTCCTAGTCTTGCAAGCTCATCGGCTTTGCAATTCCCTGGAATGTCTCTGTGCCCTGGGACCCATATGAGTCGTATGTCAAACTTCTTGGCCATCTCATTTAAAGACGTGCGGCAGTTAAGGGCAGATCTTGTTTTCAGAAACATTGAATCCAGGGACTTGACCGCGGCTTGACTGTCAGTATAGATGTTGACTGCGGTTGTAGACAAGACATTGCAGCTCAACCAGTCAGCCACTTCTTTTATTGCCAGCATCTCTGCCTGGTACACACTGCAATGATCTGGCAATCTACGAGCCAGGCTCAACCCAAGCTCTTCCGAATAGACTCCAAAGCCCACTTGTTCGTGCAGCCTCGATCCATCTGTGTAAAAATTTATGGTAGCTCCACTACCCGGAGTATCCCCCATCCAAGACTCCCTGGATGGTATCATAGTGGTAAAGTGGCGCTCAAAGAGGCTCAAAGAGGGAGCACAGTCCACATTTTGTGGTATTGTTATCTTTTTCAAGATCGCGCTATGGCCACAATCACTGCTCCTCCATTGCAGCGTGCTATTAAGTCGAATTGCCGACGCAGCCGCATACTGCCTACCCAATATGTCCAAGGGTATCAGGTGAAGGAGGATTTCTAATGCAGCCGTAGGTGTAGTACGAAGAGCACCAGTGATGCACATTGACGCCATTCTCTGTACCTTCGTGATAAAGACAAAGTTCGCTTTTGTTTCTAAAGCAGGCCACCAGACAATGATTCCATACAGCAAAATTGGACGCACCACTGCTGTATAGATCCAATGAACGACTTGAGGGCTAAACCCCCATCGTTTTCCAATGGCCCTTTTACAGGAATACAAAGCAATCGTTGCTTTTCTCACCCGTTCCTCAATATTACGCCTGAAATTCAGCTTCCTATCTAGAAATACTCCAAGATACTTGGCTCCATCTGAGAAGGGGATTTCAGTACCGTCCAGAGAAATAGGATCAAAAGCAGGAATCTTATTTTTCCTTGTAAACAAAACAAGCTCTGTTTTACTAGGATTAACTCCTAGACCACAGTCTCTTGCCCACTTAGACAGATCTTTCAGAGAACCCTGAAGAATGTCCCGCAATGTTGGCAGATGCTTCCCCTTTACCGCTATCGCGATATCGTCAGCATATGCGACAACATGACAACCACGTGCTTCTAGAGATAGTAGCATTGAATTCAGTGCCAGGTTCCAAAGAAGCGGCGAAAGAACACCTCCTTGTGGTGTGCCCCTATTGACAAATCGAGATATGACGGACGCTCCCAATTCAGACGTTATACGTCTATTGGCAAGTAGGCTTTCCACCAATAAAACGATTTCACGCTTTACTCCCAGACCACACAATGCCAATATTATCGATTCTGGGATGACATTATTAAAAGCCCCTTCAATATCAAGAAAGGACACCATAGTGTACTCCTTTACCGAAAGCGATCTCTCGATGGTACCAACGAGCTCATGAAGAGCTGTTTCCGTTGATCGTCCCTTGCTGTATGCATGTTGCTTTGTCGAAAGCAACCCCGGGTCAATCACTCTACGCAAATATGAGTCTATCATTCGTTCCATTGTCTTTAACAAAAAAGAAGAGAGACTAATTGGTCTGAAATCCTTCGGAGCTATGTGGGAACTTTTCCCAGCCTTCGGGATAAATACGACTCTGGTATCCCTCCATTTTAAAGGAATATAAGACCAGTTGATGCATATAGGATCCCTTAAGGATCCTATATAAAAAAATTAATTATATTTTATAAAGAAAATTTATTGTATTTTATTTAAAATCTAAAACGGAATGAATTTATTTTTTATTATTTTTCAAATCAATTTACAGTTTGACAATAAAAACAAATTATAATTAAACACAGAAGAGCATGTAGGGAAGTTGTCCCTACATTACTCCCCTTCCTTAAAAAAAAATAAACATAACAAACAAAAAAATCTAATAATATTTCTGGGGAGGAGTAATGTACATAGTGCCTTTGGATAACTACATTTTAACAAATAAGCAGAATATATTTATATATGAGAATAGCTATTAAATTCGGGAACGATAAGTTATTGAATTATTAAAATTGATCTAATAGATTTGCGAAACAACTGCCATGAGTTTTATTTAGAAAAGTCCTTAATATTTTGAAAGGTCCATATTCTGTAATAATCTTGATTGCATTATAAAGTTGGGTTTCAAATTCCTGAATGATCAAATTTATTTGATGCATAAGAATTTGAACGGAGAATGAAATATTTTGTATTGTTTCTTTTCTACTTATTAACACGATATTGATTGAAGAAATTCTTGTAGTCCATTGCGAAAAATTTATGATAGCGTGATGATTTGATATTAATATTGCAAAAATCCAATTGATGAATAACTCGTTTCGATTATTTTCGATACGTCTTGAATAGATTAATTTCTTTTGATACAATCCTTCTGGTAAAATTCGCTATATTCGCCAAGTTCGGCAAGATCGCCAAATATAGGATCCCTTAAGGATCCTATATAAAAAAATTAATTATATTTTATAAAGAAAATTTATTGTATTTTATTTAAAATCTAAAACGGAATGAATTTATTTTTTATTATTTTTCAAATCAATTTACAGTTTGACAATAAAAACAAATTATAATTAAACACAGAAGAGCATGTAGGGAAGTTGTCCCTACAATGCATGCTGTGTATAGATTATACAGCAACGGGGCTATATAGTCCAACACTTGCTGCAACTCAGCCGGGATTATACCATCAGGTCCCGGGGATTTATAGGGCCTGAAGCTTTTTATCGCCCAGATTAATGTTGGCATATTTATTATTTCCGAAGCAATTTCAGATGCTTGGGCGTCAGAACGTTCCAAAGCTTGAAACGGCGTCATGGAATTGCCCGGAAAATGCGTGTTTAAAAGGAGATCCAGCGACTCTCCACTGGAGGAAGACCACACCCCATTAGGATCTTTCAGGTATCCTAGGGTGCAAGGAGAAGAAGCCAGAACCTTGCGCAGCCTGGATGCCTCAGAGACGTCTTCTATGTTTCCACAAAAGTTTTTCCAAGAATCACATTTTGCATTTCTGATCATCTTTTTATAACTCTTAAGTTGCAGCCTGTATGCAGACCAGTCCTCGTCCGCTCTTGAAAATTTAGCCTTATTAAAGAGCTTTCTGCAGGAATCTCTGCTCGTCTGCAACTCATTTGACCACCAAGGTGGCTTTTTTTTTCCCTCTAGGCTTTGCAGAAGGGCAAGACGCATCCAGGCACCTATTACAAACATTTGTTATATGGTCAACCAGACAGTCAATTTCCGCTAAACTATGCGGTTCAGATAGGGGAACTTCATCCAAAAGCAAAGAAAAAGTCTCCCTATATTTCACCCAGTTTGTTCTTCTCAGATTTCTAGAGACTGTCTCAACCGGGGCACGCTCCCTGAGTAAAAACTCAATGTAGCGATGATCTGAGAAAGAATGCTCTTCCAAAACTCTCCAGTCATCAATTCTATCAGACAATGTATCTGATACAAGTGTTACGTCAAGAACCTCTTGCCGCGTACTTGTAACGAAAGTTGGTTCACTACCCTTGTTACAAATATACAGGTTAGTGCTTAACAAAAACTCCAAAAGTGATTCGCCTCTATCATTTGTGTCTGTACTTCCCCATATCGAATGATGTGCATTAGCATCACAGCACACAAGTAACTGGTGTCCCCTAGATTCAGACTCCCGAATCAGACCGCCAACCTTCTCCGGGGGCATCGGCCCCGGATTAGGAAAATACGCAGAGGCGAGCCAAATAGATTTCCCATGAAGCTCTAAGCAAGCCGCTGTAACATCCATATCACTAAAAGTTGATAAAAAGAACATATTTAAGCCATTTTTCGCCAAGATGCAGGCTCTTGGTGAGCCCTCACCTTTGGCAACCATCAACTTAAACCCTGGGGTCTTCAATCCGCAAACCCTGCCACCCCGCACCCAGGGCTCTTGGATAAAAACCAAGTCAACTGCTCCTGTCGTCAGGCGCAG
Source organism: Pegoplata infirma (assembly GCA_963921195.1). Lineage (NCBI taxonomy): Eukaryota > Metazoa > Arthropoda > Insecta > Diptera > Anthomyiidae > Pegoplata > Pegoplata infirma. Next base: position 217,329,400 of record OY992539.1, read on the forward strand.
CAATAGTGCAGCTGAGGCTGCCTTACAGTGATGGAGGTTTATTTGTAGGAACCGCAACATCTTGCTTTTTTTCCACCATCCTTTCCACCACCGTGTTATTGGCTTCATCCTCCGTGTTATCATAGAGGTCGCATTCGTCCCCAGATTCGGTTTCGAATAAGCCAGATATGTGTCCCATCTGTTCTGAATCGGAGGCAACAGAACTCTCCGAATTCCTCACTGCATGGGCCTCGTCCTGAATGTCACCCATCATGGCATCAGCTTTATCCTCCGTGCCATCACAGAGGTCGCATTCGTTACCAGATTCGCTTTCGAAAATGCCAGATGCATCTCCCATCAGCCTAGAATCGGTCAGCTGAATATCAACCTTTTCCAGATTCTCCTCCCCAGCCGACTCTGCCACTGGCTTGTCTGCGTCCAAAATAGGCTTCTGGTCGCCCTTGTAGACATTGACTCTTATATGAAAAAAGCCAAATCTAATAATGCCATCAGTCCTGGCTAAAAGCGGAAGCGATTCCTCATTAACCAAGACCACTGCTTGACGACGAGCGCCCTCCATCTCACCCAATCTGGCAATTTGCCAATTCTGAGTTGGAAGGTCAGGATTGCAGACTTTTATCATCTTTAGAATCACCGCAGTGTCACTTGTAGCCATTGGGATCCATGCATGGGCTCTGGGTTGCGAGGGGATATCATGTTTTTCCACAACGTCCAGTCTGGCTCCAGGCCATAACTCTCCCACTTGGCTAATGGCAACCTTAAACACGGCTGCGGATCTTTCGTTCCCAAAAGCAACGAGTTTTACTCGCCCCTGATACCAACCTGCGTTGACAGTAGTAGGGAGAAAATCAGGCATACTCTCAAGGAGCCTATAGTAGATTTCATTTAGTTTAGTTTCAACTAAACTCCACTTGTCCCTTGGAATACTACAATCCCCATTTTGCCTGTTTATCACAGCCCTAACGAAGATACCTTTAACCACTTCACTAAAAGACTGAGTCCAGACGTTGCCGGTCACCTTAGATCTCTTAGGTAAAGGTTTCTCGTCGGGCGAGCGCAACCTTTTACCAGACTTCGATGACGAGGCCGAAACAGCGCTCTGTTTGTCAGATGCGCGCATTGCCGAAAGTTTGTCCTGTTCTTCAATGACTCCTTTCGCCCATGATAGCGACGCCCTCTCACGTTCGGAGAGCTTCGTTCCATCGAGTTGGCTTAGTCTGTTAATTATTTTCAAACAAAGCCTTCTCTGGTTGTGCCTGACCTTTGATGGCTTAAGTTTCTTTTTCTTTTTACCACCAATATTAGGCTGAGCACCCCTACCAGAATCAAGGCCGGACTTCAAGGTCGCAGCCCTAAGACCAGTGCTAGGACCAGCACCAGTCGGTGAGGCAGAGCCTCGAATTAAATCGGTATCATTTGTGTCCATATTTTCATTTTCCTTGATGTGGTAATGAAAATATCACAAAAATACCTATTCCGAACAAAACCTATTACGAACAATTTTAGTAATTCAATTTATAGCACGGAGTTAAAATAAAACACGTCCACACTCGTCAACAGTTGAACGAATTGAGAGTAAGATTTTTGCGTGAGTCGATTTTTTTTCGTGAGTTTGCGTGATTTATATTCTCTTCATATTTCCTTTCATACCAAAAAAAGCAGGAAATTTTTTTTAAAATTTGGCTTTAATTATGATTTCGTCCTACAAAACAGCAAAAAATAAAAGTAAAATTTCGCTAAACTTTAAATTTTGCTAAAAAATTTTAAAGATTTTTTAAATTTTAGTTTTTGAATTTTTTTTTTTGTATAAATAAGAGTTTCGTGAGTGTGAGTCAACGTGATTGTGAGTGAAGCTTGCGTGATTGCACGTGAGTGTGAGTTTTATTAAATTTACTCACGTGATTGTGAGTACCATCTCCACTTAGAACATCTCCCTCTTCGATTTCTAGAAACAGTTTTTCTTTATCTCTCGTTGGTAAAAAGTAGTAAGATAGATGTGCTCACCAGCGAGAACTTTTTAGTAATAACCGCCACGAGCGAGACTTAGCGAAATAAAGTTGCTCAGGGTGCGAGCTCACGTTTTGAGAGTTAATAAGATAGAGCTACTCATAAGTAAGATAACACAATTATAAGTTGCTTACCGACTCTCTAGTGAGGGCGCTAGTTCTTTATTATCTCTAGAAAAAATGTTCAAGCTTTTATGTTTTAGTTTTAACTTCCAATTAAACTGTGCACATTTTTATATTATGCCAAAATTTACAATTTCTTTGTTAAATCATCATAAACATTTTCTAAACTTTAGTCTTCTTTTTGAATTACTGACCTCCAAACATGCTACTTGTTAATTTTTTTCCAGCATCCAATCTTCTCTTTATGAAATTCTGAAGAGTTTGAATTGAATTTATGCAAATTTTATGGTATAAAGTAGTAAACATTTATTTTTTTAATTTACGCATCCAATTTTGTAATTCCTAGGAGTACTACTAGTTTTGTGGGTAATAGACTGTAAATTATAAAGGAGTATAATTCTCTGTTGAAATTAGTTTGAAGTTGTTGGTTTATTGTGTTGTTTGCGAAGTATTTAATAAGTTTTTAACACGCTTTTTAAACATAAAAATGTATAATTGCCTTTTTTATGGGGAAAAAAGAAAGAGAAACAGTATTTAATTTTACTACTACAGGCGGTAGTTGTACGATATTAGGGGTGTTCAGTTACTAATTAGGTTAAACTCACTATTTGAGAAGAGAATACGCCATTATTACATTTTCAATGTATCGACCTTTTTCAATAGAAAACCAGTTTCAATTGTAAACTTTTAACTCGATTTCTGCAAAATCAAATATTTTTAGTTGTGACGATATACAAGTAAATGAGCGATATGTCCTCGAGCTACAATAAATCTACTGTAAATATTTTATTTATTTAGGCTGAGTTTTTGAGTTGTAAAATTTATTGGTTTTAGGTTTAAACTGAGTTAAAACCACAAATTCTGTTTTTGAGATGTGGTTTATTTTAAGTTTAACTCACCAATGATGGAGAGTTAAACTAAGGTACTAAAATGTCAAAAAACACCTCTGATTTTCAAATATACTAGTTAGTATTGCCATGTTGTGGTATTTTATTCGAAAAAATGTGCGATGATGGCAACTATTCTAATTGGAAATGTGGCATTTGGTATGGCAATACCGCGTTAATCGACATTTGCTAAACTTGAACTGAAAAACAGAATGCTTGGTTAAACTTGGTTGTATTTTTATAAAGTTTAATAAAACTCCCGGTTAAACTAAGTTAAAGCGATATGTCAAAAACGCAGCCTTAGGCAACGATAATATTAACATTAAACCTAACTTTAGATTTTTCACAAATTTTATGTTGCCTACTTTTAGGATCGTTTTAATATTTTTATTTCTAATTTGTTAATATATTTCAAATAATTTAAGAATTTGTGAATTCCCCTTATAATGTTAAAAGAATTTATTTATGAAAATTGGTTACTATTAAAATAAACCATATTCAGCTATAATAATATTTAGGTATGTATGTATATCTCGAAAAGGATAAAGAATTTCAACTAAAGTAAACTTTTTTTTACAACAAACAAATTATATTGCAATCATTCCAAAATAGTTCAGTAAAAACTAAAGAGACTCCTGCTGGTTTTCGTATAAACAAATGTGGTATTAAATTTTTTAACATTCTAGGAGCAAAGTTACATTATTACTGGTTGCTCATTTTACACTTCTTAGTTTGGTGTTGCCACAGGAAAAATGAATAATTTTTTTAATGATACTGGTTATAGAAAAAAGTATTTTCGTCTTTTGTTTTATATAACTTTATATTGATGCAATAATGACACGAAACACCTTTTATAACATTTTTTTTTGTCAAACCACAAATCAGGGAATGTCCCTACTGAGAAAGAGATACTAGTGTTTGTTGACATTTCCACTAAACTCCAATTTTCCCTAGGGATAATACTATACTTATTCCCCCCCTGTTGATGACAGCCAAAACGATTGTATTCTTTAACACCTCACTAAAAGCCAGGCCTTGGCGGTCACCTTAGACCGCTTAGATAAAGGTTTCGCCTTTGGTTAGCACAACCTTTTACTACACTCTTATTAAAATTTGTTGAAATTTACCCAATTTATAGTGGGAAACTGAAATCCTATTATAATTGAGTAGTGTGCGTAAATAAAATTATAAAAAGGTCAGTTAAAAAATGAAGGTGAATAAAAATAAATGAGGTGAATAAAAATAATAACAAAACAGAACCAATCAAAAAAAAAAAAACTAGTGAGAGTGTTAAATTCGGCTTTGCCCAATCTTTTATAAAAAATTTTGATGAAAAAAAGTTTTTGATGAATTTTTTTGATGAAAAGAAAAATTTTTTGATGTAAAAAAAAATTGATTAAAAAAAAAATATGAAAAAAAAAATTTTTTTGGTGAGAAGAAAATTGATAATAAAAAATTTGATAAAAAAAAATGATGAAAAAAATATGATAAAAAAAAATTTATGAAAAAAAAAAATTTATGAAAAAAAAAATAATGAAAAAAAATTGATGACAAAAAAAACAAATTTGATGAAAAAACAAAACAATTGATGACAAAAAAACAAATTTGATGAAAAAACAAAACAATTGATGAAAAAAAAAAAATGATGAAAAAATTAATAAAAAAAAAATTGATGAAAAAAAAAATTTGATGAAAAAAAAATTTGATGAAAAAAAAAATTATGAAAAAAAAATTTGATAAAAAAAATTGATAAAAAAAATGATGGAAAAAAAAAGTTTGATGAAAAAAAAATATGAAAAAAAAAATTGATAAAAAATAATTTATAAAAAAGTTTGATGGAAAAAAAATTTGATGGAATAAAAATTGATAAAAAAAAAATTTGATGAAAAAAAAAATTTTTTTTTGTTGAAAAATAACTATGTTACTTTTTATTCACCAGCTGAATTATTATACAAGTTACAAACCCAAGTTATTAAAATTTTTGGTTTTAAGAAAGTGAAAATAGTATTTCTTGTTTTCTTTTTCGTTAATTGTTAACTTATATAGTCAAACTGAGGTTTCGTCCTGCAAGTTTTTTAAAATTAGACACCAGCCTAAAAACATTATGATGTTAAAATAAAAAAAAGGTGTCTTGGTGTTTGGGGGGGGGGGGGAGGCATTGGGGGCACATTTAAACTACTTCTGATACAAAAATGGTTAAGTAGTTTAACAAATGTACAAAAAAAAATGGATTTTTATTCAGGTAGGTTTAGTTCTTCTAGGGGGAAGTTTTCCCCCTTACCCGATATTTTCCAATTCCAAACTTAACCAGTGTATGACATATCCATTCCAAAATTTAGGAGTATAGCTCCTTTAGTTTAGACTGCATCATGCTTTCCACAGACAGACGGATGGAAGGACCTACACACGGACATTGCTAGAATTTCTTAGAATCTATCATGGATCAATAATACATATGAAGGGCTTATTGTAAAAACTCGATAAGCAACCTTTCATTTTATGGTGGTTTTTACCTTAAAACTTTTAAAATAATGTAAAAAATAGAACGTTTGCAGAACTTTTATTCTCAATAAACTTGTACGAAGGGTTAAAGCAAGACTTTTGTCAAAAATCTGTCAATGGAACATCAGCAGAAGGCGAAAAACACGAAAAAATAAAATGTTGCTTATCAAGTTCTTGCAGTAAGCCCATCATATATTTTCGATATTTCGAAATAGCAAGTATAGTTTCAGATTCATCAGAGACATTTGTCGTATAGAAAAAGTCTCAGATTTTTAGACATTTTTGGTATAGAAAAAAAGTCTCAGATTCTGAGACATTTTTCGTATAGAAAATGTTTCAGATTCTAAAACATTTTTCGTATAGAAAAACTCTCAGATCTTGAGACATTTTTCGTTTAGAAAAAGTCTCAGATTTTGAAACATTTTTCGTTAGGAAAAAAAAATCAGAGACATTTTTTGTATAGAAAAAGTCTCAGATTCTTAGACATTTTTGGTATAGAAAAAGTCTCAGATTCTGAGACATTTTTCGTATAGAAAAAGTGTCAGATTCTAAAACATTTTTCGTATAGAAAACCTCTCAGATCTTGAGACATTTTTCGTTTAGAAACAGTCTCAGATTTTGAAACATTTTTCGTTAGGAAAAGTCTCAGATTCTGAGACATTTTTCGTATAGACAAAGTTTCAGATTCATCAGAGACATTTTTTATATAGAAAAATTCTCAGATTCTAAACATTTTTGGTATAGAAAAATTCTCAGGTTCTGAGACATTTTTCGTATAGAAAAAGTGTCAGATTCTGAGACATTTTTCGTATTGAAAAAGTCTCAGATTCTGAGAAATTTTTCGTATAGAAAATGTTTTAGATTCTGAGATGTTTTTCTTATAGAAAAGGTCTCTGATTCTGAGACATTTTGCGTATAGAAAATGTCTCTCATTCTGAGACATTTTTTGTATAGAAAAAGTTTCATTTGCTAAACCATTTTTCGTTTAGAAAAAGTCTCAGATTCTGGGACATTTTTCGTATAGAAAAAGTCTCAGATTCTGAGTCATTTTTCGTATAGAAAAAGACTAAGATTCTGAGACATTTTTTGTATAGACAAATTCTTAGATTCTGAGACATTTTTCGTATAGGAAAAGTCTCAGATTCTGAAACATTTTTCTTATAAAAAATGTCAGATTCTGAGACAGTTTTCGTATAGAAAAAGTCTCAGATTCTGAGACATTTTTCGTATAGAAAAAGTCTCAAATTCGGGGACATTTTTCGTATAGAAAAAGTCTCAGATTCTGGAACATTTTTCGTATAGAAAAGTCTCAGATTCTGAGACATTTTTCGTATAGAAAAAGTCTCAAATTCTGATACATTTTTTGTAAAGGAAAAATCTCAGATTCTGAGACATTTTTCGTATAGAAAAAGTTTCGGATTCTGAGACATTTTTCGTATAGAAAAAGTCTCAGATTTTGAGACATTTTTCATATAGGAAATGTCTCAGATTCTGAAAATTTTTTTCGTATGCAAAAAGTCTCAGATTCTGAAACATATTTCATATCGAAAAAGTCTCAGAGAAACTATAGAAAAATTTCAGATTCTGGGCCATTTTTCGTATATAAAAAGGTTTATACAGTTTTCGTATAAAATAAGTCTCAGATTCTAAGACATTTTTCGTATGGAAAAAGACTTAGGTTCTGCGACATTTTTCGTATAGAAAAAGTTTTAAAGTCTGAGACATTTTACGTATGAAAAAAGTCTGAGATTCTGCCGCATTTTTCGTATAGAAAAAATTTCAGATTCTGAGACTTGGAAAATGCTTTGTTTGGAATCTTTAGGTCTACATTATTTTTTCAACTACCCAATATGTGCACTTTGGTTCGCACTTTTTTATGGTATTCAAATAGTAAAAACCCACAAAATATATTATTTAATAACACACTTTCCTGTTTCTTCTTTATTTTTCATTTATTATCATCCGCTGTCCTTTTATTCATACAAATTGTTTGCCACTTCTTTTTTTTGTTGTTAACCAAAATATTTATTTTTAATTGAAACTCCGGAAAAAACATTACCACCTGCAGTATGTTTTTTATGCTTTAAAAACATCTATAAAATAATTCTGATATATTTTTATTTTGTTTTCTTTTTCCTTTGCAGATTTTTATTTTATTAAAAAAAAAAAAACACCATATGGAATATTCATAATATGAATGGCTGGAAGTATCATATAAAACTGTTATGATCACGTTGAACAGTGGGATTAATTTGTTAAATTGACAAAAAAGAGGGTTTGAATAATTTAATTTTAGTGGAATGGCTGTTTAAACTATCAGCAGCTTTCACAGAAAATTTCTCAGAACTGAAATTCAGGAAAATGGTGACATTGTTACGAAATATCGGTTGGAACTACTTATAGATTTGTCACTACAATAAACTGATTTATTTTGTATTTTTAGAACTCGTGTTCGATAGCGATCGAAATTCTATTCGAACATGCGATTTTGTAGTTTTTCTATATGCCTAAAATTATGCGTTGATAAGCACTTTTTACATTTTTTTTCGTGGTTAAAGCGTATAAAAAGCTTGTATTTATCAAAGCATAATTTTAGGCATAAAAAAAATTAAAATCGCAACTTCGAGTAAAATTTTGATTGATATCGACTCCGAGACTTAGACTCTGGTAAATGTAGCCATTAAACTCCTTGAAAAAAAAAAAATAATTTAATTAATTTTGTAATTAATTCAAATAAAACATTAATCACTCTATATTTATTAACATGTATTTTTGAAAATTTGCCATATTTTTAACAGAAAAATAATATAATCTTTTTATATTCCTTTTGTTTTTAGCTTTAACCCACTGTACGTGTGGCTTATGTTGTCTCTTTATTTTTATGAAATACCTTTATGTCCACAATTCATTTTCATAAACTATATTGCAATCTTTGCAATAACACGCACCTGAAATTTAATTTCTGTTTAAAGAATTATGCTCGAATGCATGTGTTTTGCGCGCGTACTTTTATGTTGTGGATATGATGGTTTGCTGGTTAGCCGGTCAGTGGATGGACGGACGGAAGGAGATATATGGTTATTCTGTGTCCCAATATCTATGGTTGCATGTAACATTTTGTTCAGAAGCTTTATAATTTTTTTTTAATTGTTTATTTTATAACACATTAGGTGGTCCTTGGGGAGTCCAAAAACCAAAGCAATTATGGTTTGTATAATTTTTTGTATATATATTTTTTTTAAAACATCGTTAAGTTTTTTATGTTTAAAAATAAATTAAAGTGTAATTATTTGTAATAAAATACAACTTAATATAAACATTTTTGATTTTAGTACATATTGAAATGGAGAAAAAATTTAAAAAATAATGAGATAATGCGAGAATATCGCAAAGACATAACAATTTTGGCAAGGAACACCACTATTTTCAAAATACACAGCAGAAATTCTAAAAAAAATAGCTATTAAAAAATAACAAAAATCAAAAAAAAAAATATTTTGGTCCAAAAAAAAAAGATGGACTAACCACTGTTTTTTTTTTTGTTAAAAAACTTTTAGATTTTTTTCCTTTATATTTGTTATTTATTTTATGTAGAATTTCACGCTCGACACATTGATGCTAAAATTTTGTAAATCCGTCCAGTAGTTTTGGAGATATAACGATTTTAAGATTTTTTTTATTTGAGAAAAATTTAAATTTCGAATTCTCTCAAGGGTTGCCACAATTTAGATTTTTATCAATAACTCGGGAAATATTGGCCCGATTTGGCCCATAGACCTATGAGTCCCAACTTTTTATGCTCTTTCAGAATATGTCACTAAAATTTTTATTCCGTAAAAAAAGATTTTTCAACAAACTTGGCAACCCTAGTCAGAGCGTGAGAAAAAATCTGGTAAAATCGTTATAACTCCAAAACTACTAGACCGATTTACAAAATTTTAGCGTCAATGTGTCGAGCGTGAAATTTTGAATAATATAGCGATTAAAAAAGAACAAAAATAAAAAAAAAATATTTTGGCCAAAAAAAAAAGACATGCTAACCACTGCTTTTTTTGTCAAAAAACTTTTAGATTCTTTTTTTTACTTTTTTGATATCTATGTATATTATATAGAATTTCACGCTCGACACATTGATGCTAAAATTTTGTAAATCCGTCCAGTAGTTTCGGAGATATAACGATTTTAAGATTTTTTTATTTGAGAAAAATTTAAATTTCGAATTCTCTCAAGGGTTGCCACAATTTAGATTTTTATCAATAACTCGGGAAATATTGGCCCGATTTGGCTCATAGACCTATAAGTCCCAACTTTTTATGCTCTTTCAGAATATGTCACCCAAATTTTTATCCCGTAAAAAAAGATTTTTCAACAAACTTGGCAACCCTAGTCAGAGTTTGAGAAAAAATATGGTAAAATCGTTATAACTCCAAAACTACTGGACCGATTTACAAAATTTTAGCGTCAATGTGACGAGCGTGAAATTTTGAATAATATAGCGATTAAAAAAGAAGAAAAATCAAAAAAAAATATTTTGGCCAAAAAAAAAGACATGCTAACCACTGCTTTTTTTGTCGAAAAACTTTTAGATTTTTTTTTTTACTTTTTTGATATCTATATTATATAGAATTTAACGCTCGACACATTGATGCTAAAATTTTGTAAATCCGTCCAGTAGTTTCGGAGATATAACGATTTTAAGATTTTTTTTATTTGAGAAAAATTTAAATTTCGAATTCTCTCAAGGGTTGCCACAATTTAGATTTTTATCAATAACTCGGGAAATATTGGCCCGATTTGGCTCATAGACCTATAAGTCCCAACTTTTTATGCTCTTTCAGAATATGTCACCCAAATTTTTATCCCGTAAAAAAAGATTTTTCAACAAACTTGGCAACCCTAGTCAGAGTGTGAGAAAAAATATGGTAAAATCGTTATAACTCCAAAACTACTGGACCGATTTACAAAATTTTAGCGTCAATGTGTCGAGCGTGAAATTTTGAATAATATAGCGAATAAAAAAGAACAAAAATCAAAAAAAAATATTTTGGCCAAAAAAAAAGACATGCTAACCACTGCTTTTTTTGTCGAAAAACTTTTAGATTTTTTTTTTTACTTTTTTGATATCTATATTATATAGAATTTAACGCTCGACACATTGATGCTAAAATTTTGTAAATCCGTCCAGTAGTTTCGGAGATATAACGATTTTAAGATTTTTTTTATTTGAGAAAAATTTAAATTTCGAATTCTCTCAAGGGTTGCCACAATTTAGATTTTTATCAATAACTCGGGAAATATTGGCCCGATTTGGCTCATAGACCTATAAGTCCCAACTTTTTATGCTCTTTCAGAATATGTCACCCAAATTTTTATCCCGTAAAAAAAGATTTTTCAACAAACTTGGCAACCCTAGTCAGAGTGTGAGAAAAAATATGGTAAAATCGTTATAACTCCAAAACTACTGGACCGATTTACAAAATTTTAGCGTCAATGTGTCGAGCGTGAAATTTTGAATAATATAGCGAATAAAAAAGAACAAAAATCAAAAAAAAATATTTTGGCCAAAAAAAAAGACACTGCTTTTTTTGTCGAAAAACTTTTAGATTTTTTTTTTACTTTTTTGATATCTATAATATATAGAATTTAACGCTCGACACATTGATGCTAAAATTTTGTAAATCCGTCCAGTAGTTTCGGAGATATAACGATTTTAAGATTTTTTTTATTTGAGAAAAATTTAAATTTCGAATTCTCTCAAGGGTTGCCACAATTTAGATTTTTATCAATAACTCGGGAAATATTGGCCCGATTTGGCTCATAGACCTATAAGTTCCAACTTTTTATGCTCTTTCAGAATATGTCACCCAAATTTTTATCCCGTAAAAAAAGATTTTTCAACAAACTTGGCAACCCTAGTCAGAGTGTGAGAAAAAATATGGTAAAATCGTTATAACTCCAAAACTACTGGACCGATTTACAAAATTTTAGCGTCAATGTGTCGAGGGTGAAATTTTGAATAATATAGCGAATAAAAAAGAACAAAAATCAAAAAAAAATATTTTGGCCAAAAAAAAAGACATGCTAACCACTGCTTTTTTTGTCGAAAAACTTTTAGATTTTTTTTTACTTTTTTGATATCTATATTATATAGAATTTAACGCTCGACACATTGATGCTAAAATTTTGTAAATCCGTCCAGTAGTTTCGGAGATATAACGATTTTAAGATTTTTTTTATTTGAGAAAAATTTAAATTTCGAATTCTCTCAAGGGTTGCCACAATTTAGATTTTTATCAATAACTCGGGAAATATTGGCCCGATTTGGCTCATAGACCTATAAGTCCCAACTTTTTATGCTCTTTCAGAATATGTCACCCAAATTTTTATCCCGTAAAAAAAGATTTTTCAACAAACTTGGCAACCTTAGTCAGAGTGTGAGAAAAAATATGGTAAAATCGTTATAACTCCAAAACTACTGGACCGATTTACAAAATTTTAGCGTCAATGTGTCGAGGGTGAAATTTTGAATAATATAGCGAATAAAAAAGAAGAAAAATCAAAAAAAAATATTTTGGCCAAAAAAAAAGACATGCTAACCACTGCTTTTTTTGTCGAAAAACTTTTAGATTTTTTTTTTACTTTTTTGATATCTATATTATATAGAATTTAACGCTCGACACATTGATGCTAAAATTTTATAAATCCGTCCAGTAGTTTCGGAGATATAACGATTTTAAGATTTTTTTTATTTGAGAAAAATTTAAATTTCGAATTCTCTCAAGGGTTGCCACAATTTAGATATTTATCAATAACTCGGGAAATATTGGCCCGATTTGGCTCATAGACCTATAAGTTTCAACTTTTTATGCTCTTTCAGAATATGTCACCCAAATTTTTATCCCGTAAAAAAAGATTTTTCAACAAACTTGGCAACCCTAGTCAGAGCGTGAGAAAAAATATGGTAAAATCGTTATAACTCCAAAACTACTGGACCGATTTACAAAATTTTAGCGTCAATGTGTCGAGCGTGAAATTTTGAATAATATAGCGATTAAAAAAGAACAAAAATCAATAAAAAATATTTTGGCCAAAAAAAACAGACATGCTAACTGTCGAAAAACTTTTAGATTTTTTTTTACTTTTTTGATATCTATATTATATAGAATTTAACGCTCGACACATTGATGCTAAAATTTTGTAAATCCGTCCAGTAGTTTCGGAGATATAACGATTTTAAGATTTTTTTTATTTGAGAAAAATTTAAATTTCGAATTCTCTCAAGGGTTGCCACAATTTAGATTTTTATCAATAACTCGGGAAATATTGGCCCGATTTGGCTCATAGACCTATAAGTTCCAACTTTTTATGCTCTTTCAGAATATGTCACCCAAATTTTTATCCCGTAAAAAAAGATTTTTCAACAAACTTGGCAACCCTAGTCAGAGTGTGAGAAAAAATATGGTAAAATCGTTATAACTCCAAAACTACTGGACCGATTTACAAAATTTTAGCGTCAATGTGTCGAGCGTGAAATTTTGAATAATATAGCGAATAAAAAAGAACAAAAATAAAAAAAAAATATTTTGGCCAAAAAAAAAGACATGCTAACCACTGCTTTTTTTGTCGAAAAACTTTTAGATTTTTTTTTTACTTTTTTGATATTTATATTATATAGAATTTAACGCTCGACACATTGATGCTAAAATTTTGTAAATCCGTCCAGTAGTTTCGGAGATATAACGATTTTAAGATTTTTTTTATTTGAGAAAAATTTAAATTTCGAATTCTCTCAAGGGGTGCCACAATTTAGATTTTTATCAATAACTCGGGAAATATTGGCCCGATTTGGCTCATAGACCTATAAGTTCCAACTTTTTATGCTCTTTCAGAATATGTCACCCAAATTTTTATCCCGTAAAAAAAGATTTTTCAACAAACTTGGCAACCCTAGTCAGAGCGTGAGAAGAAATATGGTAAAATCGTTATAACTCCAAAACTACTGGACCGATTTACAAAATTTTAGCGTCAATGTGTCGAGCGTGAAATTTTGAATAATATAGCGATTAAAAAAGAACAAAAATCAATAAAAAATATTTTGGCCAAAAAAAAAAGACACTGCTTTTTTTGTCGAAAAACTTTTAGATTTTTTTTTTACTTTTTTGATATCTATATTATATAGAATTTAACGCTCGACACATTGATGCTAAAATTTTGTAAATCCGTCCAGTAGTTTCGGAGATATAACGATTTTAAGATTTTTTTTATTTGAGAAAAATTTAAATTTCGAATTCTCTCAAGGGTTGCCACAATTTAGATTTTTATCAATAACTCGGGAAATATTGGCCCGATTTCTCTCATAGATCTATAAGTCCCAACTTTTTATGCTCTTTCAGAATATGTCACCCAAATTTTTATCCCGTAAAAAAAGATTTTTCAACTAACTTGGCAACCCTAGTCAGAGCGTGAGAAAAAATATCATAAAATCGTTATAACTCAAAAACTACTAGACCGATTTACAAAATTTTAGCGTCAATGTGTCGAGCGTGAAATTTTGAATAATATAGCGATTAAAAAAGAACAAAAATCAAAAAAAAATATTTTGGCCAAAAAAAAAAGACATGCTAACCACTGCTTTTTTTGTCGAAAAACTTTTAGATTTTTTTTTTACTTTTTTGATATCTATATTATATAGAATTTCACGCTCGACACATTGATGCTAAAATTTTGTAAATCCGTCCAGTAGTTTCGGAGATATAACGATTTTAAGATTGCCACAATTTAAATTTTTATCAATAACTCGGGAAATATTGGCCCGATTTGGCTCATAGACCTATAAGTCCCAACTTTTTATGCTCTTTCAGAATATGTCACCCAAATTTTTATCCCGTAAAAAAAGATTTTTCAACAAACTTGGCAACCCTAGTCAGAGTGTGAGAAAAAATATGGTAAAATCGTTATAACTCCAAAACTACTGGACCGATTTACAAAATTTTAGCGTCAATGTGTCGAGCGTGAAATTTTGAATAATATAGCGAATAAAAAAGAACAAAAATCAAAAAAAAATATTTTGGCCAAAAAAAAAAGACATGCTTTTTTTGTCGAAAAACCACTGCTTTTTTTGTCGAAAAACTTTTAGATTTTTTTTTTACTTTTTTGATATCTATATTATATAGAATTTAACGCTCGACACATTGATGCTAAAATTTTGTAAATCCGTCCAGTAGTTTCGGAGATATAACGATTTTAAGATTTTTTTTATTTGAGAAAAATTTAAATTTCGAATTCTCTCAAGGGTTGCCACAATTTAGATTTTTATCAATAACTCGTGAAATATTGGCCCGATTTGGCTCATAGACCTATCAGTTCCAACTTTTTATGCTCTTTCAGAATATGTCACCCAAATTTTTATCCCGTAAAAAAAGATTTTTCAACAAACTTGGCAACCCTAGTCAGAGTGTGAAAAAAAATATAGTAAAATCGTTATAACTCCAAAACTACTGGACCGATTTACAAAATTTTAGCGTCAATGTGTCGAGCGTGAAATTTTGAATAATATAGCGATTAAAAAAGAACAAAAATCAAAAAAAAAATATTTTGGCCAAAAAAAAAAGACATGCTAACCACTGCTTTTTTTTGTCGAAAAACTTTTAGATTTTTTTTTTACTTTTTTGATATCTATATTATATAGAATTTAACGCTCGACACATTGATGCTAAAATTTTGTAAATCCGTCCAGTAGTTTCGGAGATATAACGATTTTAAGATTTTTTTTATTTGAGAAAAATTTAAATTTCGAATTCTCTCAAGGGTTGCCACAATTTAGATTTTTATCAATAACTCGGGAAATATTGGCCCGATTTGGCTCATAGACCTATAAGTCCCAACTTTTTATGCTCTTTCAGAATATGTCACCCAAATTTTTATCCCGTGAAAAAAGATTTTTCAACAAACTTGGCAACCCTAGTCAGAGTGTGAGAAAAAATATGGTAAAATCGTTATAACTCCAAAACTACTGGACCGATTTACAAAATTTTAGCGTCAATGTGTCGAGCGTGAAATTTTGAATAATATAGCGAATAAAAAAGAACAAAAATCAAAAAAAAATATTTTGGCCAAAAAAAAAAGACATGCTAACCACTGCTTTTTTTGTCGAAAAACTTTTAGATTTTTTTTTTTACTTTTTTGATATCTATATTATATAGAATTTAACGCTCGACACATTGATGCTAAAATTTTGTAAATCCGTCCAGTAGTTTCGGAGATATAACGATTTTAAGATTTTTTTTATTTGAGAAAAATTTAAATTTCGAATTCTCTCAAGGGTTGCCACAATTTAGATTTTTATCAATAACTCGGGAAATATTGGCCCGATTTGGCTCATAGACCTATAAGTTCCAACTTTTTATGCTCTTTCAGAATATGTCACCCAAATTTTTATCCCGTAAAAAAAGATTTTTCAACAAACTTGGCAACCCTAGTCAGAGTGTGAGAAAAAATATGGTAAAATCGTTATAACTCCAAAACTACTGGACCGATTTACAAAATTTTAGCGTCAATGTGTCGAGCGTGAAATTTTGAATAATATAGCGATTAAAAAAGAACAAAAATCAAAAAAAAATATTTTGGCCAAAAAAAAAAGACATGCTAACCACTGCTTTTTTTGTCGAAAAACTTTTAGATTTTTTTTTTACTTTTTTGATATCTATATTTTATAGAATTTAACGCTCGACACATTGATGCTAAAATTTTGTAAATCCGTCCAGTAGTTTCGGAGATATAACGATTTTAAGATTTTTTTTATTTGAGAAAAATTTAAATTTCGAATTCTCTCAAGGGTTGCCACAATTTAGATTTTTATCAATAACTCGGGAAATATTGGCCCGATTTGGCTCATAGACCTATAAGTTCCAACTTTTTATGCTCTTTCAGAATATGTCACCCAAATTGTTATCCCCTAAAAAAAGATTTTTCAACAAACTTGGCAACCCTAGTCAGAGTGTGAGAAAAAATATGGTAAAATCGTTATAACTCCAAAACTACTGGACCGATTTACAAAATTTTAGCGTCAATGTGTCGAGCGTGAAATTTTGAATAATATAGCGATTAAAAAAGAACAAAAATCAAAAAAAAATATTTTGGCCAAAAAAAAAAGACATGCTAACCATTGCTTTTTTTGTCGAAAAACTTTTAGATTTTTTTTTTACTTTTTTGATATCTATATTATATAGAATTTAACGCTCGACACATTGATGCTAAAATTTTGTAAATCCGTCCAGTAGTTTCGGAGATATAACGATTTTAAGATTTTTTTTATTTGAGAAAAATTTAAATTTCGAATTCTCTCAAGGGTTGCCACAATTTAGATTTTTATCAATAACTCGGGAAATATTGGCCCGATTTGGCTAATAGACCTATAAGTCCCAACTTTTTATGCTCTTTCAGAATATGTCACCCAAATTTTTATCCCGTAAAAAAAGATTTTTCAACAAACTTGGCAACCCTAGTCAGAGCGTGAGAAAAAATATGGTAAAATCGTTATAACTCCAAAACTACTAGACCGATTTACAAAATTTTAGCGTCAATGTGTCGAGCGTGAAATTTTGAATAATATAGCGAATAAAAAAGAACAAAAATCAAAAAAAAATATTTTGGCAAAAAAAAAAGACATGCTAACCACTGCTTTTTTTGTCGAAAAACTTTTAGATTTTTTTTTTACTTTTTTGATATCTATATTATATAGAATTTAACGCTCGACACATTGATGCTAAAATTTTGTAAATCCGTCCAGTAGTTTCGGAGATATAACGATTTTAAAATTTTTTTTATTTGAGAAAAATTTAAATTTCGAATTCTCTCAAGGGTTGCCACAATTTGGATTTTTATCAATAACTCGGGAAATATTGGCCCGATTTGGCTCATAGACCTATAAGTTCCAACTTTTTATGCTCTTTCAGAATATGTCACCCAAATTTTTATCCCGTAAAAAAAGATTTTTCAACAAACTTGGCAACCCTAGTCAGAGCGTGAGAAAAAATATGGTAAAATCGTTATAACTCCAAAACTACTGGACCGATTTACAAAATTTTAGCGTCAATGTGTCGAGCGTGAAATTTTGAATAATATAGCGATTCAAAAAGAACAAAAATCAAAAAAAAATATTTTGGCCAAAAAAAAAGACATGCTAACCACTGCTTTTTTTGTCGAAAAACTTTTAGATTTTTTTTACTTTTTTGATATCTATATTATATAGAATTTAACGCTCGACAAATTGATGCTAAAATTTTGTAAATCCGTCCAGTAGTTTCGGAGATATAACGATTTTAAGATTTTTTTTATTTGAGAAAAATTTAAATTTCGAATTCTCTCAAGGGTTGCCACAATTTAGATTTTTATCAATAACTCGGGAAATATTGGCCCGATTTGGCTCATAGACCTATAAGTCCCAACTTTTTATGCTCTTTCTGAATATGTCACCCAAATTTTTATCCCGTAAAAAAAGATTTTTCAACAAACTTGGCAACCCTAGTCAGAGTGTGAGAAAAAATATGGTAAAATCGTTATAACTCCAAAACTACTGGACCGATTTACAAAATTTTAGCGTCAATGTGTCGAGCGTGAAATTTTGAATAATATAGCGAATAAAAAAGAACAAAAATCAAAAAAAAATATTTTGGCCAAAAAAAAAAAGACATGCTAACCACTGCTTTTTTTGTCGAAAAACTTTTAGATTTTTTTTTTACTTTTTTGATATCTATATTATATAGAATTTAACGCTCGACACATTGATGCTAAAATTTTGTAAATCCGTCCAGTAGTTTCGGAGATATAACGACTTTAAGATTTTTTTTATTTGAGAAAAATTAAAATTTCGAATTCTCTCAAGGGTTGCCACAATTTAGATTTTTATCAATAACTCGGGAAATATTGGCCCGATTTGGCTCATAGACCTATAAGTTCCAACTTTTTATGCTCTTTCAGAATATGTCACCCAAATTTTTATCCCGTAAAAAAAGATTTTTCAACAAACTTGGCAACCCTAGTCAGAGTGTGAGAAAAAATATGGTAAAATCGTTATAACTCCAAAACTACTGGACCGATTTACAAAATTTTAGCGTCAATGTGTCGAGGGTGAAATTTTGAATAATATAGCGAATAAAAAAGAACAAAAATCAAAAAAAAATATTTTGGCCAAAAAAAAGACATGCTAACCACTGCTTTTTTTGTCGAAAAACTTTTAGATTTTTTTTTTACTTTTTTGATATCTATATTATATAGAATTTAACGCTCGACACATTGATGCTAAAATTTTGTAAATCCGTCCAGTAGTTTCGGAGATATAACGATTTTAAGATTTTTTTTATTTGAGAAAAATTTAAATTTCGAATTCTCTAAAGGGTTGCCACAATTTAGATTTTTATCAATAACTCGGGAAATATTGGCCCGATTTGGCTCATAGACCTATAAGTCCCAACTTTTTATGCTCTTTCAGAATATGTCACCCAAATTTTTATCCCGTAAAAAAAGATTTTTCAACAAACTTGGCAACCCTAGTCAGAGCGTGAGAAAAAATATGGTAAAATCGTTATAACTCAAAAACTACTAGACCGATTTACAAAATTTTAGCGTCAATGTGTCGAGCGTGAAATTTTGAATAATATAGCGATTAAAAAAGAACAAAAATAAAAAAAAAAATATTTTGGCCAAAAAAAAAAGACATGCTAACAACCACTGCTTTTTTTGTCGAAAAACTTTTAGATTCTTTTTTTACTTTTTTGATATCTATATTATATAGAATTTCACGCTCGACACATTGATGCTAAAATTTTGTAAATCCGTCCAGTAGTTTCGGAGATATAACGATTTTAAGACTTTTTTTATTTGAGAAAAATTTAAATTTCGAATTCTCTCAAGGGTTGCCACAATTTAGATTTTTATCAATAACTCGGGAAATATTAGCCCGATTTGGCTCATAGACCTATAAGTCCCAACTTTTTATGCTCTTTCAGAATATATCACCCAAATTTTTATCCCGTAAAAAAAGATTTTTCAACAAACTTGGCAACCCTAGTCAGAGCGTGAGAAAAATAGGGTAAAATCGTTATAACTCCAAAACTACTGGACCGATTTACAAAATTTTAGCGTCAATGTGTCGAGCGTGAAATTTTGAATAATATAGCGATTAAAAAAGAACAAAAATCAAAAAAAAATATTTTGGCCAAAAAAAAAGACATGCTAACCACTGCTTTTTTTGTCGAAAAACTTTTAGATTTTTTTTTTACTTTTTTGATATCTATATTATATAGAATTTCACGCTCGACACATTGATGCTAAAATTTTGTAAATCCGTCCAGTAGTTTCGGAGATATAACGATTTTAAGATTTTTTTTATTTGAGAAAAATTTAAATTTCGAATTCTCTCAAGGGTTGCCACAATTTAGATTTTTATCAATAACTCGGGAAATATTGGCCCGATTTGGCTCATAGACCTATAAGTCGCAACTTTTTATGCTCTTTCAGAATATGTCACCCAAATTTTTATCCCTTAAAAAAAGATTTTTCAACAAACTTGGCAACCCTAGTCAGAGCGTGAGAAAAAATATGGTAAAATCGTTATAACTCAAAAACTACTAGACCGATTTACAAAATTTTAGCGTCAATGTGTCGAGCGTGAAATTTTGAATAATTTAGCGATTAAAAAAGAACAAAAATCAAAAAAAAATATTTTGGCCAAAAAAAAAAGACATGCTAACCACTGCTTTTTTTGTCGAAAAACTTTTAGATTTTTTTTTTACTTTTTTGATATCTATATTATATAGAATTTCACGCTCGACACATTGATGCTAACCGACACATTGATGGCAACCCTAGTCAGAGTGTGAGAAAAAATATGGTAAAATCGTTATAACTCCAAAACTACTGGACCGATTTACAAAATTTTAGCGTCAATGTGTCGAGCGTGAAATTTTGAATAATTTAGCGATTAAAAAAGAACAAAAATCAAAAAAAAAATATTTTGGCCAAAAAAAAGACATGCTAACACTGCTTTTTTTTGTCGAAAAACTTTTAGATTTTTTTTTTACTTTTTTGATATCTATATTATATAGAATTTCACGCTCGACACATTGATGCTAAAATTTTGTAAATCCGTCCAGTAGTTTCGGAGATATAACGATTTTAAGATTTTTTTTATTTGAGAAAAATTTAAATTTCGAATTCTCTCAAGGGTCGCCACAATTTAGATTTTTATCAATAACTCGGGAAATATTAGCCCGATTTGGCTCATAGACCTATAAGTCCCAACTTTTTATGCTCTTTCAGAATATATCACCCAAATTTTTATCCCGTAAAAAAAGATTTTTCAACAAACTTGGCAACCCTAGTCAGAGCGTGAGAAAAATAGGGTAAAATCGTTATAACTCCAAAACTACTGGACCGATTTACAAAATTTTAGCGTCAATGTGTCGAGCGTGAAATTTTGAATAATATAGCGATTAAAAAAGAACAAAAATCAAAAAAAAATATTTTGGCCAAAAAAAAAGACATGCTAACCACTGCTTTTTTTGTCGAAAAACTTTTAGATTTTTTTTTACTTTTTGATATCCATATTATATAGAATTTCACGCTCGACACATTGATGCTAAAATTTTGTAAATCCGTCCAGTAGTTTCGGAGATATAACGATTTTAAGATTTTTTTTATTTGAGAAAAATTTAAATTTCGAATTCTCTCAAGGGTTGCCACAATTTAGATTTTTATCAATAACTCGGGAAATATTGGCCCGATTTGGCTTATAGACCTATAAGTCCCAACTTTTTATGCTCTTTCAGAATATGTCACCCAAATTTTTATCCCGTAAAAAAAGATTTTTCAACAAACTTGGCAACCCTAGTCAGAGTGTGAGAAAAAATATGGTAAAATCGTTAAACTCCAAAACTACTGGACCGATTTACAAAATTTTAGCGTCAATGTGTCGAGCGTGAAATTTTGAATAATTTAGCGATTAAAAAAGAACAAAAATCAAAAAAAAATATTTTGGCCAAAAAAAAAAGACATGCTAACCACTGCTTTTTTTGTCGAAAAACTTTTAGATTTTTTTTTTACTTTTTTGATATCTATATTATATAGAATTTCACGCTCGACACATTGATGCTAAAATTTTGTAAATCCGTCCAGTAGTTTCGGAGATATAACGATTTTAAGATTTTTTTTATTTGAGAAAAATTTAAATTTTGAATTCTCTAAAGGGTTGCCACAATTTAGATTTTTATCAATAACTCGGGAAATATTGGCCCGATTTGGCTCATAGACCTATAAGTCGCAACTTTTTATGCTCTTTCAGAATATGTCACCCAAATTTTTATCCCTTAAAAAAAGATTTTTCAACAAACTTGGCAACCCTAGTCAGAGCGTGAGAAAAAATATGGTAAAATCGTTATAACTCAAAAACTACTAGACCGATTTACAAAATTTTAGCGTCAATGTGTCGAGCGTGAAATTTTGAATAATATAGCGATTAAAAAAGAACAAAAATCAAAAAAAAATATTTTGGCCAAAAAAAAAGACATGCTAACCACTGCTTTTTTTGTCAAAAAACTTTTAGATTTTTTTTTTACTTTTTTGATATCTATATTATATAGAATTTCACGCTCGACACATTGATGCTAAAATTTTGTAAATCCGTCCAGTAGTTTCGGAGATATAACGATTTTAAGATTTTTTTTATTTGAGAAAAATTTAAATTTCGAATTCTCTCAAGGGTCGCCACAATTTAGATTTTTATCAATAACTCGGGAAATATTAGCCCGATTTGGCTCATAGACCTATAAGTCCCAACTTTTTATGCTCTTTCAGAATATATCACCCAAATTTTTATCCCGTAAAAAAAGATTTTTCAACAAACTTGGCAACCCTAGTCAGAGCGTGAGAAAAATAGGGTAAAATCGTTATAACTCCAAAACTACTGGACCGATTTACAAAATTTTAGCGTCAATGTGTCGAGCGTGAAATTTTGAATAATATAGCGATTAAAAAAGAACAAAAATCAAAAAAAAATATTTTGGCCAAAAAAAAAAGACATGCTAACCACTGCTTTTTTTGTCGAAAAACTTTTAGATTTTTTTTTTACTTTTTTGATATCTATATTATATAGAATTTCACGCTCGACACATTGATGCTAAAATTTTGTAAATCCGTCCAGTAGTTTCGGAGATATAACGATTTTAAGATTTTTTTTATTTGAGAAAAATTTAAATTTTGAATTCTCTAAAGGGTTGCCACAATTTAGATTTTTATCAATAACTCGGGAAATATTGGCCCGATTTGGCTCATAGACCTATAAGTCGCAACTTTTTATGCTCTTTCAGAATATGTCACCCAAATTTTTATCCCTTAAAAAAAGATTTTTCAACAAACTTGGCAACCCTAGTCAGAGCATGAGAAAAAATATGGTAAAATCGTTATAACTCAAAAACTACTAGACCGATTTACAAAATTTTAGCGTCAATGTGTCGAGCGTGAAATTTTGAATAATATAGCGATTAAAAAAGAACAAAAATCAAAAAAAAATATTTTGGCCAAAAAAAAAAAGACATGCTAACCACTGCTTTTTTTGTCGAAAAACTTTTAGATTTTTTTTTTACTTTTTTGATATCTATATTATATAGAATTTCACGCTCGACACATTGATGCTAAAATTTTGTAAATCCGTCCAGTAGTTTCGGAGATATAACGATTTTAAGATTTTTTTTATTTGAGAAAAATTTAAATTTCGAATTCTCTCAAGGGTTGCCACAATTTAGATTTTTATCAATAACTCGGGAAATATTGGCCCGATTTGGCTCATAGACCTATAAGTCCCAACTTTTTATGCTCTTTCAGAATATGTCACCCAAATTTTTATCCCGTAAAAAAAGATTTTTCAACAAACTTGGCAACCCTAGTCAGAGTGTGACAAAAAATATGGTAAAATCGTTATAACTCCAAAACTACTGGACCGATTTACAAAATTTTAGCGTCAATGTGTCGAGCGTGAAAATTTGAATAATTTAGCGATTAAAAAAGAACAAAAATCAAAAAAAAATATTTTGGCCAAAAAAAAAAAAGACATGCTAACCACTGCTTTTTTTGTCGAAAAACTTTTAGATTTTTTTTTTACTTTTTTGATATCTATATTATATAGAATTTCACGCTCGACACATTGATGCTAAAATTTTGTAAATCCGTCCAGTAGTTTCGGAGATATAACGATTTTAAGATTTTTTTTATTTGAGAAAAATTTAAATTTTGAATTCTCTAAAGGGTTGCCACAATTTAGATTTTTATCAATAACTCGGGAAATATTGGCCCGATTTGGCTCATAGACCTATAAGTCGCAACTTTTTATGCTCTTTCAGAATATGTCACCCAAATTTTTATCCCGTAAAAAAAGATTTTTCAACAAACTTGGCAACCCTAGTCAGAGCGTGAGAAAAAATATGGTAAAATCGTTATAACTCCAAAACTACTGGACCGATTTACAAAATTTTAGCGTCAATGTATCGAGCGTGAAATTTTGAATAATATAGCGATTAAAAAAGAACAAAAATAAAAAAAAAAATATTTTGGCCAAAAAAAAAGACATGCTAACCACTGCTTTTTTTGTCGCAAAACTTTTAGATTTTTTTTTACTTTTTTGATATCTATATTATATAGAATTTCACGCTCGACACATTGATGCTAAAATTTTGTAAATCCGTCCAGTAGTTTCGGAGATATAACGATTTTAAGATTTTTTTATTTGAGAAAAATTTAAATTTCGAATTCTCTCAAGGGTTGCCACAATTTAGATTTTTATCAATAACTCGGGAAATATTGGCCCGATTTGGCTCATAGACCTATAAGTCCCAACTTTTTATGCTCTTTCAGAATATGTCACCCAAATTTTTATCCCGTAAAAAAAGATTTTTCAACAAACTTGGCAACCCTAGTCAGAGTGTGAGAAAAAATATGGTAAAATCGTTATAACTCCAAAACTACTGGACCGATTTACAAAATTTTAGCGTCAATGTGTCGAGCGTGAAATTTTGAATAATATAGCGATTAAAAAAGAACAAAAATCAAAAAAAATATTTTGGCCAAAAAAAAAGACATGCTAACCACTGCTTTTTTTGTCGAAAAACTTTTAGATTTTTTTTTTACTTTTTTGATATCTATATTATATAGAATTTCACGCTCGACACATTGATGCTAAAATTTTGTAAATCCGTCCAGTAGTTTCGGAGATATAACGATTTTAAGATTTTTTTTATTTGAGAAAAATTTAAATTTCGAATTCTCTCAAGGGTTGCCACAATTTAGATTTTTATCAATAACTCGGGAAATATTGGCCCGATTTGGCTCATAGACCTATAAGTCCCAACTTTTTATGCTCTTTCAGAATATGTCACCCAAATTTTTATCCCGTAAAAAAAGATTTTTCAACAAACTTGGCAACCCTAGTCAGAGCGTGAGAAAAAATATGGTAAAATCGTTATAACTCAAAAACTACTAGACCGATTTACAAAATTTTAGCGTCAATGTGTCGAGCGTGAAATTTTGAATAATATAGCGATTAAAAAAGAACAAAAATCAAAAAAAAATATTTTGGCCAAAAAAAAAAAGACATGCTAACTAACCACTGATTTTTTTGTCGAAAAACTTTTAGATTTTTTTTTTACTTTTTTGATATCTATATTATATAGAATTTCACGCTCGACACATTGATGCTAAAATTTTGTAAATCCGTCCAGTAGTTTCGGAGATATAACGATTTTAAGATTTTTTTTATTTGAGAAAAATTTAAATTTTGAATTCTCTAAAGGGTTGCCACAATTTAGATTTTTATCAATAACTCGGGAAATATTGGCCCGATTTGGCTCATAGACCTATAAGTCGCAACTTTTTATGCTCTTTCAGAATATGTCACCCAAATTTTTATCCCTTAAAAAAAGATTTTTCAACAAACTTGGCAACCCTAGTCAGAGCGTGAGAAAAATATGGTAAAATCGTTATAACTCAAAAACTACTAGACCGATTTACAAAATTTTAGCGTCAATGTGTCGAGCGTGAAATTTTGAATAATATAGCGATTAAAAAAGAACAAAAATCAAAAAAAAATATTTTGGCCAAAAAAAAAGACATGCTACTGCTTTTTTTGTCATTGCCACTGCTTTTTTTGTCAAAAAACTTTTAGATTTTTTTTTTACTTTTTTGATATCTATATTATATAGAATTTCACGCTCGACACATTGATGCTAAAATTTTGTAAATCCGTCCAGTAGTTTCGGAGATATAACGATTTGAAGATTTTTTTTATTTGAGAAAAATTTAAATTTCGAATTCTCTCAAGGGTTGCCACAATTTAGATTTTTATCAATAACTCGGGAAATATTGGCCCGATTTGGCTCATAGACCAATAAGTTCCAACTTTTTATGCTCTTTCAGAATATGTCACCCAAATTTTTATCCCGTAAAAAAAGATTTTTCAACAAACTACTAGACCGATTTACAAAATTTTAGCGTCAATGTGTCGAGCGTGAAATTTTGAATAATATAGCGAGTAAAAAAGGACAAAAATGAAAAAAAAAAAATATTTTGGCCAAAAAAAAAGACATGCTAACCACTGCTTTTTTTGTCGAAAAACTTTTAGATTTTTTTTTTACTTTTTTGATATCTATATTATATAGAATTTAACGCTCGACACATTGATGCTAAAATTTTGTAAATCCGTCCAGTAGTTTCGGAGATATAACGATTTTAAGATTTTTTTTATTTGAGAAAAATTTAAATTTCGAATTCTCTCAAGGGTTGCCACAATTTAGATTTTTATCAATAACTCGGGAAATATTGGCCCGATTTGGCTCATAGACCTATAAGTCCCAACTTTTTATGCTCTTTCAGAATATGTCACCCAAATTTTTATCCCGTAAAAAAAGATTTTTCAACAAACTTGGCAACCCTAGTCAGAGTGTGTGAAAAAATATGGTAAAATCGTTATAACTCAAAAACTACTAGACTGATTTACAAAATTTTAGCGTCAATGCGTGAGAAAAAATATGGTAAAATCGTTATAACTCCAAAACTACTGGACCGATTTACAAAATTTTAGCGTCAATGTGTAGAGCGTGAAATTTTGAATAATATAGCGATTAAAAAAGAACAAAAATCAAAAAAAATATTTTGGCCAAAAAAAAAGACATGCTAACCACTGCTTTTTTTGTCGAAAAACTTTTAGATTTTTTTTTTACTTTTTTGATTATATAGAATTTAACGCTCGACACATTGATGCTAAAATTTAGTAAATCCGTCCAGAAGTTTCGGAGATATAACGATTTTAAGATTTTTTTTATTTGAGAAAAATTTAAATTTCGAATTCTCTCAAGGGTTGCCACAATTTAGATTTTTATCAATAACTCGGGAAATATTGGCCCGATTTGGCTCATAGACCTATAAGTTCCAACTTTTTATGCTCTTTAACCACTGCTTTTTTTGTCGAAAAACTTTTAGATTTTTTTTACTTTTTTGATATCTATATTATATAGAATTTAACGCTCGACACATTGATGCTAAAATTTTGTAAATCCGTCCAGTAGTTTCGGAGATATAACGATTTTAAGATTTTTTTTATTTGAGAAAAATTTAAATTTCGAATTCTCTCAAGGGTTGCCACAATTTAGATTTTTATCAATAACTCGGGAAATATTGGCCCGATTTGGCTCATAGACCTATAAGTCCCAACTTTTTATGCTCTTTCAGAATATGTCACCCAAATTTTTATCCCGTAAAAAAAGATTTTTCAACAAACTTGGCAACCCTAGTCAGAGCGTGAGAAAAAATATGGTAAAATCGTTATAACTCAAAAACTACTAGTCCGATTTACAAAATTTTAGCGTCAATGTGTCGAGCGTGAAATTTTGAATAATATAGCGATTAAAAAAGAACAAAAATCAAAAAAAAATATTTTGGCCAAAAAAAAAGACATTCTAACTAACCGCTGCTTTTTTTGTCGAAAAACTTTTAGATTTTTTTTTTTACTTTTTTGATGTCTATATTATATAGAATTTAACGCTCCACACATTGATGCTAAAATTTTGTAAATCCGTCCAGTAGTTTCGGAGATATAACGATTTTAAGATTTTTTTTATTTGAGAAAAATTTAAATTTCGAATTCTCTCAAGGGTTGCCACAATTTAGATTTTTATCAATAACTCGGGAAATATTGGCCCGATTTGGCTCATAGACCTATGAGTCCCAACTTTTTATGCTCTTTCAGAATATGTCACCCAAATTTTTATCCCGTAAAAAAAGATTTTTCAACAAACTTGGCAACCCTAGTCAGAGCGTGAGAAAAAATATTGTAAAATCATTATAACTCCAAAACTACTGGACCGATTTACAAAATTTTAGCGTCAATGTGTCGAGCGTGAAATTTTGAATAATATAGCGATTAAAAAAGAACAAAAATTAAAAAAAAATATTTTGGCCAAAAAAAAAAGACATGCTAACTAACCACTGCTTTTTTTGTCGAAAAACTTTTAGATTTTTTTTTTACTTTTTTGATATCTATATTATATAGAATTTAACGCTCGACACATTGATGCTAAAATTTTGTAAATCCGTCCAGTAGTTTCGGAGATATAACGATTTTAAGATTTTTTTTATTTGAGAAAAATTTAAATTTCGAATTCTCTCAAGGGTTGCCACAATTTAGATTTTTATCAATAAATCGGGAAATATTGGCCCGATTTGGCTCATAGACCTATAAGTCCCAACTTTTTATGCTCTTTCAGAATATGTCACCCAAATTTTTATCCCGTAAAAAAAGATTTTTCAACAAACTTGGCAACCCTAGTCAGAGTGTGAGAAAAAATATGGTAAAATCGTTATAACTCCAAAACTACTGGACCGATTTACAAAATTTTAGCGTCAATGTGTCGAGCGTGAAATTTTGAATAATATAGCGAATACAAAAGAACAAAAATCAAAAAAAATATTTTGGCAAAAAAAAAAAGACATGCTTACCACTGCTTTTTTTGTCGAAAAACTTTTAGATTTTTTTTTACTTTTTTGATATCTATATTATATAGAATTTAACGCTCGACACATTGATGCTAAAATTTTGTAAATCCGTCCAGTAGTTTCGGAGATATAACGATTTTAAGATTTTTTTTATTTGAGAAAAATTTAAATTTCGAATTCTCTCAAGGGTTGCCACAATTTAGATTTTTATCAATAACTCGGGAAATATTGGCCCGATTTGGCTCATAGACCTATAAGTCCCAACTTTTTATGCTCTTTCAGAATATGTCACCCAAATTTTTATCCCGTAAAAAAAGATTTTTCAACAAACTTGGCAACCCTAGTCAGAGCGTGAGAAAAAATATGGTAAAATCGTTATAACTCCAAAACTACTGGACCGATTTACAAAATTTTAGCGTCAATGTATCGAGCGTGAAATTTTGAATAATATAGCGATTAAAAAAGAACAAAAATAAAAAAAAAAATATTTTGGCCAAAAAAAAAGACATGCTAACCACTGCTTTTTTTGTCGCAAAACTTTTAGATTTTTTTTTACTTTTTTGATATCTATATTATATAGAATTTCACGCTCGACACATTGATGCTAAAATTTTGTAAATCCGTCCAGTAGTTTCGGAGATATAACGATTTTAAGATTTTTTTATTTGAGAAAAATTTAAATTTCGAATTCTCTCAAGGGTTGCCACAATTTAGATTTTTATCAATAACTCGGGAAATATTGGCCCGATTTGGCTCATAGACCTATAAGTCCCAACTTTTTATGCTCTTTCAGAATATGTCACCCAAATTTTTATCCCGTAAAAAAAGATTTTTCAACAAACTTGGCAACCCTAGTCAGAGTGTGAGAAAAAATATGGTAAAATCGTTATAACTCCAAAACTACTGGACCGATTTACAAAATTTTAGCGTCAATGTGTCGAGCGTGAAATTTTGAATAATATAGCGATTAAAAAAGAACAAAAATCAAAAAAAATATTTTGGCCAAAAAAAAAGACATGCTAACCACTGCTTTTTTTGTCGAAAAACTTTTAGATTTTTTTTTTACTTTTTTGATATCTATATTATATAGAATTTCACGCTCGACACATTGATGCTAAAATTTTGTAAATCCGTCCAGTAGTTTCGGAGATATAACGATTTTAAGATTTTTTTTATTTGAGAAAAATTTAAATTTCGAATTCTCTCAAGGGTTGCCACAATTTAGATTTTTATCAATAACTCGGGAAATATTGGCCCGATTTGGCTCATAGACCTATAAGTCCCAACTTTTTATGCTCTTTCAGAATATGTCACCCAAATTTTTATCCCGTAAAAAAAGATTTTTCAACAAACTTGGCAACCCTAGTCAGAGCGTGAGAAAAAATATGGTAAAATCGTTATAACTCAAAAACTACTAGACCGATTTACAAAATTTTAGCGTCAATGTGTCGAGCGTGAAATTTTGAATAATATAGCGATTAAAAAAGAAAAAAAATCAAAAAAAAATATTTTGGCCAAAAAAAAAAAGACATGGTAACCACTGCTTTTTTTGTCGAAAAACTTTTAGATTTTTTTTTTACTTTTTTGATATCTATATTATATAGAATTTAACGCTCGACACATTGATGCTAAAATTTTGTAAATCCGTCCAGTAGTTTCGGAGATATAATGATTTTAAGATTTTTTTTATTTGAGAAAAATTTAAATTTCGAATTCTCTCAAGGGTTGCCACAATTTAGATTTTTATCAATAACTCGGGAAATATTGGGCCGATTTGGCTCATAGACCTATAAGTCCCAACTTTTTATGCTCTTTCAGAATATGTCACCCAAATTTTTATCCCGTAAAAAAAGATTTTTCAACAAACTTGGCAACCCTAGTCAGAGTGTGAGAAAAAATATGGTAAAATCGTTATAACTCCAAAACTACTGGACCGATTTACAAAATTTTAGCGTCAATGTGTCGAGCGTGAAATTTTGAATAATATAGCGAATAAAAAAGAACAAAAATCAAAAAAAAATATTTTGGCCAAAAAAAAAAAGACATGCTTTGTCGAAAAACTTTTAGATTTTTTTTTTACTTTTTTGATATCTATATTATATAGAATTTAACGCTCGACACATTGATGCTAAAATTTTGTAAATCCGTCCAGTAGTTTCGGAGATATAACGATTTTAAGATTTTTTTTATTTGAGAAAAATTTAAATTTCGAATTCTCTCAAGGGTTGCCACAATTTAGATTTTTATCAATAACTCGGGAAATATTGGCCCGATTTGGCTCATAGACCTATACGTTCCAACTTTTTATGCTCTTTCAGAATATGTCACCCAAATTTTTATCCCGTAAAAAAAGATTTTTCAACAAACTTGGCAACCCTAGTCAGAGCGTGAGAAAAAATATGGTTAAATCGTTATAACTCCAAAACTACTGGACCGATTTACAAAATTTTAGCGTCAATGTGTCGAGCGTGAAATTTTGAATAATATAGCGATTAAAAAAGAACAAAAATTAAAAAAAAATATTTTGGCCAAAAAAAATCGAAAAACTTTTAGATTTTTTTTTTACTTTTTTGATATCTATATTATATAGAATTTAACGCTCGACACATTGATGCTAAAATTTTGTAAATCCGTCCAGTAGTTTCGGAGATATAACGATTTTAAGATTTTTTTTATTTGAGAAAAATTTAAATTTCGAATTCTCTCAAGGGTTGCCACAATTTAGATTTTTATCAATAACTCGGGAAATATTGGCCCGATTTGGCTCATAGACCTATAAGTCCCAACTTTTTATGCTCTTTCAGAATATGTCACCCAAATTTTTATCCCGTAAAAAAAGATTTTTCAACAAACTTGGCAACCCTAGTCAGAGTGTGAGAAAAAATATGGTAAAACCGTTATAACTCCAAAACTACTGGACCGATTTACAAAATTTTAGCGTCAATGTGTTGAGCGTAAAATTTTGAATAATATAGCGAATAAAAAAGAACAAAAATCAAAAAAAAACATTTTGGCCAAAAAAAAAGACATTGCTTTTTTGTCGAAAAACTTTTAGATTTTTTTTTTACTTTTTTGATATCTATATTATATAGAATTTAACGCTCGACACATTGATGCTAAAATTTTGTAAATCGGTCCAGTAGTTTCGGAGATATAACGATTTTAAGATTTTTTTTATTTGAGAAAAATTTAAATTTCGAATTCTCTCAAGGGTTGCCACAATTTAGATTTTTATCAATAACTCGGGAAATATTGGCCCGATTTGGCTCATAGACCTATAAGTTCCAACTTTTTATGCTCTTTCAGAATATGTCACCCAAATTTTTATCCCGTAAAAAAAGATTTTTCAACAAACTTGGCAACCCTAGTCAGAGCGTGAGAAAAAATATGGTAAAATCGTTATAACTCCAAAACTACTGGACCGATTTACAAAATTTTAGCGTCAATGTGTCGAGCGTGAAATTTTGAATAATATAGCGATTAAAAAAGAACAAAAATCAAAAAAAAATATTTTGGCCAAAAAAAAAAGAAATGTGTCGAGCGTGAAATTTTGAATAATATAGCGATTAAAAAAGAACAAAAATAAAAAAAAAATATTTTGGCCAAAAAAAAAGACATGCTAACTAAAAAAGACACTGCTTTTTTTGTCGAAAAACTTTTAGATTTTTTTTTTACTTTTTTGATATCTATATTATAAAGAATTTCACGCTCGACACATTGATGCTAAAATTTTGTAAATCCGTCCAGTAGTTTCGGAGATATAACGATTTTAAGATTTTTTTATTTGAGAAAAATTTAAATTTCGAATTCTCTCAAGGGTTGCCACAATTTAGATTTTTATCAATAACTCGGGAAATATTGGCCCGATTTGGCTCATAGACCTATAAGTCCCAACTTTTTATGCTCTTTCAGAATATGTCACCCAAATTTTTATCCCGTAAAAAAAGATTTTTCAACAAACTTGGCAACCCTAGACAGAGTGTGAGAAAAAATATGGTAAAATCGTTATAACTCCAAAACTACTGGACCGATTTACAAAATTTTAGCGTCAATGTGTCGAGCGTGAAATTTTGAATAATATAGCGATTAAAAAAGAACAAAAATAAAAAAAAAATATTTTGGCCAAAAAAAAAGACATGCTAACCACTGCTTTTTTTGTCGAAAAACTTTTAGATTTTTTTTTTACTTTTTTGATATCTATATTATATAGAATTTCACGCTCGACACATTGATGCTAAAATTTTTTAAATCCGTCCAGTAGTTTAGGAGATATAACGATTTTAAGATTTTTTTTATTTGAGAAAAATTTAAATTTCGAATTCTCTCAAGGGTTGCCACAATTTAGATTTTTATCAATAACTCGGGAAATATTGGCCCGATTTGGCTCATAGACTTATAAGTTATAACTTTTTATGCTCTTTCAGAATATGTCACCCAAATTTTTATCCCGTAAAAAAAGATTTTTTAACAAACTTGGCAACCCTAGTCAGAGCGTGAGAAAAAATATGGTAAAATCGTTATAACTCCAAAACTACTAGACCGATTTACAAAATTTTTGGCGTCAATGTGTCGAGCGTGAAATTTTGAATAATATAGCGATTAAAAAAGAACAAAAATCAAAAAAAAATATTTTGGCCAAAAAGAAAAGACATGCTAACACTGCTTTTTTTTCAAAAAACTTTTAGATTTTTTTTTTTACTTTTTTGATATCTATATTATATAGAATTTCACGCTCGACACATTAATGCTAAATTTTTGTAAATCCGTCCAGTAGTTTCGGAGATATTACGATTTTAAGATTTTTTTGGTTTGAAAAAAAAATTAAAATTTCGAATTCTCTCAAGCGTTGCCACAATTTAGTTTTTCGTAAGAAAAAAAAATAGTTTTTTTAGTTTATATATATTAAGAGACCCCCTAGTTAGAGGTAGTTTTTTTGTTTGTTTATTTCTCCTGGCAACCTTTCTCTTAGACAGCTTAACCGAAGATTACAAATTGTTTTCCTCCTACATGTTGTGTTATATTGTTTTATTTGCAGTAACTTTTTTTTAATGTGAATTTTAGTATAATCTCAGTTATAATCCAGTTTATACTGTTAGCAATTTTACTATGGTTAATTCATATAAAATTTTTTAATAAAAAAAAAGCATTTACCTAAGCTGTTTTTGTTAAAACTAAACAACGTCTAATAGTTTTAAATGTACAACAAACTATGAGTACTAGATGTATGGAATTGTTATGTAGATTTTTTATAAATAAAAAAAAATGTACTAAAAAGTTTGTTTTAGCAAACTATTTTTGATGTAGTTTTTTAATATAAATACGCAAGGATTATTGTTAAACAAATTGGTTAACCAATTTGTAAATAATCCAACACATTTGAGTTTTTATGGTTAAAGACTTACAAAAAAAAAAGACTTACACAAAAAAGCATTTAGTAAATCGTATAATTGGGGGGAATAAAATTTAAAGTTTTTTTTTACTCACTGTTTTCTTTTTTATGGAAAATAATAAAAATGTCTTTAATTTTTTGTTAATTTTTTCAGTCTTTAACAATAAAATTTTTTATTTACGTTTTCTTTTTTGTTTTATGGTTTTTAATCAATGAAACATGCCTTAAAATTTATAGTTTTTTTTTTTATTTTACAATTCTAATTATTAGATTTTTTTTTTTGATTTTGAATTTAAATATACATACATATTTCTTTTTTAAAAATGGCAGTTTAATTTGTTTTTTAAATATATAAAAAAAATTAAAATTACAAAGAAAGGTAAGATATCAAGCTGTAACCAACAAAAAGAAGTAACTGACATAAAGAAAATTTATCAGTTTGTGTAAAAAAAATTTTATATTCTTACATGAGAGTGTTAATTTAACAAATCATAACCACATCGCCTATTTGCTGCAAGTCATTTACAACTCAAACTACAACTCAACTAGTCTATAAGTTTGGAGGTTGTGGGTTCGATTCTCACCAAAGGCCTTGGTCTGTTTCGCTACAAAGAGACTATTGTCATTATTGCCAGTTCTCTGTTAAGTAAACTTAGTGTGTGAAACAAAAAAGTTTGCTTAACCGCAAGAACATTTTTAATTTTGAGACAAATTTGAAAAATTTACAAATTTTTCTTGAGTGTAAGGGGGACATTGTAATTTTTTTAACTTAAAAGTGGGGCATGGTGCAAAAAAGTTTGGGAACCATTGTTCTAATCGAATATATATTTATATAGAAAGTATGAATAAATACATTTTTATTTCTTTGAACCTTTTTGTATAAAAAATAAAGAACACATTTTAATTTTAATAATATGTTTGTCAATGTCAGTTACTTGATTTGGTCGGTTATGGCTTGCCATAGGTGTATAGGATACAAAATACATTTATACTTATTTATTATAAGAATACTTACACAAAATTTATAATAATTATAAATAAATTTTAATAATTATGACTATAACGTCATGAAAATCAGTTGTACTTAAAACAATTTATTAAATATTTTATATTAAATTAAGATTTGAAATAATATTATTTAATATATATAATAGAAAATATAAAGAAAATTTAACAATTATTTTTTATTTTTTTAGCACATGGAGGACGTTTGTTTAAGATATAAAATCAAAAAGTTAAAAACAAAATTTAAACCAAACCTTTTTTAAAAGAAAACAATTTTTAGGGAAAATTTTGGAAGAATACTCAGAAGTCACAGATTTTGAGACATTTTTCCTACACAGAAAAAAATAAAAAAAAATTATTTGAGTAAATTTTTAATACTATTGAGTAAAAAATTACTCAATTTTGCACCAGTAAACGATTTAATAGTATTGAGCAAACTTTTAATAAAAATTTATTAAATTTTTGAAAAAAAAAATTGAGTAAATTTTTAATTGACACAATTAAAAATTTACTCAAACTTTATCTCTTTATTTTTTTTTTAAAGTTTAAAAAAGTTTTAAATTAAAAAAAAAAAAAAAAAAAAAAAAAAACAAAAAAAATTGTTTTTTTTTCAAACTTTACCAAACATATTTATGTCTCAAAAACATAGGAAAATTTTATAAAGACGATTATAAACTTTCATATACATACACACAAATCTATAAACTAAACGAGAATTAAAAAAACTATGAGAGTTTAAGAAAAATTAAAAAACTATTAAATTTTTATTAAATAATTTACTTAAATTGTTTTTAAAAATTTTAAGTAAATTTTTAATTGCGTCAATTAAAAAATTACTCAATTTTTGTTTTTAAATTTAAACAAGTGATTACTCAAATTTGTTTCCTCCGTATTTTTATCTGTGTATATACAAAAGTCTCAAAATTAGAAACATTTTTATATAAAAAATGTCGCAGATTCAGACACATTTTTTCTCAATGGAAAAAGACTCAAAACCTGAGTCTTCTGGGAAAGTCATAGATTCAGAAACATTTTCCCTACATAGAAAAAGTCTCAGATTCTGAGACATATTTTCTATATAGAAAAAGTTTCCTGAGTCTACTGGGAAAGTCATAGATTCAGAAACATTTTCCCTATATAGAAAAAATCTCAGATTCTGAGATATTTTTTCTATATTGAAAAAGTCTCAGATTCTGAAATATTTTTTTCTATATAAAAAGACTTAGATTCTGAAATTTTTTTTCTATAGAGAAAAAGTCTTAGATTCTGAGGCATTTTTTCTATAGAGAAAAATCTTAGATTCTGAGATATTTTTGCTATATAGAAAAAGTCTCAGATTATCTTATTTTTCTATATAGATTCTTATTATTTTTTATATAGAAAAAGTCTCAGATTTTGAGACATTTATTCTAATAGAAAAAGTCACATTTCTATTTCTATTAAGAAAAAATATCTCAGAAAAAGTCTCAGATTCTGAGACATTTTTTCTATATATAAAAAGAAACATTTTTTCTATACATATTTATATAGAAAAAGTCTTGGATTCTAAGACATTTTTTCTATATAGAAAAAGTCTCAGATTCTGAGAAATTTTTTCTATATAGAAATTTTCTCAGAATCTGAGACTTTTTCTATATAGAAAAAAATTCTTAGAATTGGAGACTTTTTCTATACATAAAAATTACTCAGAATCTGAGATTTTTCTTATGTAGAAAAAATGTCTCAGAATCTGAGACTTTTTCTATATAGTAAAAATGTATATAAAAAAATATTTCAGAACCTAAGAATTTTTCTGCACACAAAAAATGTCTCCCAAAAAATGTCTCTTTTTGGGAAAAATGTCTTAGAATCGAGACTTTCTATATAGGAAAACGAATCCAACACAGAATCTGACTTTTTCTTTATAGGAAAAATGTCTCGAATATTTTTTTATATAGAAAAAACCTCTTAGAATCTGAGACTTTTTCCTATAGAAAAAAATATCTCAGAACCTGAAACTTTTTCTATATAGAAAAAATGTCACAGAATCTTAGACTTTTTCTATATAGAAAAAAATTTTCAGAATCTAAGACTTTTTATATATAGAAAAAATGTCTCAGATACTGAGACTTTTTATATATAGAAAAAAATGTCTCAGAATCTGGGACTTTTTCTATAAAGAAAAAGTCTCAGAATCTGAGACTTTTTCTATAAAGAAAAAATGTCTCAGAATCTGAGACTTTTTCTATATAGGAAAAATATCTCTGAATCTAAGACTTTTTCTATATAGAAAAAACCTATTAGAATCTGAGACTTTTTCTATATAGTAAAAATGTCTCAGAATCTGAGACTTTTTCTATATAGAAAAAATGTCTCAGAATCTGAGAATTTTTCTATATAGAAAAAATGTCTCAGAATCTGAGAATTTTTCTATATAGAAAAAATTTCTCAGAATCTGAGACTTTTTCTATATAGAAAATATGTCTCAGAATCTGAGAATTTTTCTATATAGAAAAAATGTCTCAGAATCTGAGATTTTATCTATATAGAAAAAATGTCTCATAATCTGAGACTTTTTCTAAATAGAAAAAATGTCTCAGAATCTGAGACTTTTTTATATAGAAAAAATGTCTTAGAATGTGAGACTTTTTCAATATAGAAAAAATGTCCCAGAATCTAAGACTTTTTCTATATAGAAAAAATGTCTCAGAATCTGAGACTTTTTCTATATAGAAAAAATGTCTCAGAATCTGAAACTTTTTCTATATAGAAAAATTTTCTCAGAATCTAAGACTTTTTCTATTTACAAAAAATTTTTCAGAAGTCTCAGATTTCTTAGAATTGGAGACTTTTTATATACAAAAAAATTACTTAGAATCTGAGATTTTTCCTATATAGAAAAATTAATCAGAATCTGAGACTTTTTCTGTATAGAAAAAATTTCTTAAAAGTCTCAGTTTCTGAGACATTTTTTCTATATAGGAAAAATCTCAGATTCTGAGAATTTTTTTCTATATAGAAAAAGTCTCCAATTCTAAAAAAAATTTTCTATATAGAAAAAGTCTCAGATTCTGAGAAAATTTTAGTGTACAGATAAACTTTTAGTTTATACATATCTCAAAAACTGAGATTTTTTCCTATATAAGAAGAAAGGCCTTAGACTCTGAGACATTTTGTATATACAGAAAAATTCTCCTAGTTTTACCGATTCTAAGAATTCTTTAAAATAGAAAATTAAAATAGAAAATTTTTGAGAATTAGTTTTTAAAATAACATTTTAAAATCTTAAAATATTTTTTTTGTTGAAAATTTTCCACTCAATTTCTTTTGACTGTTTTTTTACACTATTTTCAATAACTTAATATTTAGGGCACATGTAAAGCTTTGTTTTTTAAATTAAATAAAAAAAAAAAACTAAACAAAATTTTAATTTAAATAATGATCAAATTGCTTTTTCTTAACAAAAATTATAATTATACAATAAAAATAATTAATTTTAACATTCGATTTCAATCACACTCATTCAAAATTTTAATTTCTGGCACTCACTTAAAAATAATTTTTAAGAAAATTACAAGCAATTAATGGTAGATTTTTTGTAAAAAGAACAAAAAGTTCAAAATTTTTGAAAATTTATTTTAGTAAAAAACTATTTCTTTAAACAAAAATTTAATTTTTTAAGACTTTAGCTAGATGTTATAAAAATTTCGTTCCTTTGAAATTTTCTAGGTGACCAAAAAGTGCAAAAAATTATGGTTAAAGACATATAAATGCTTATAAAGTACAAATTTTTGGGTAAGTTGTTTTTGAAAAACCCACAAAAATAGTCAAAATCATATTTTGTTTATTAAAAAAAAAAAAAAAAAATTTGCAGGAAAGTTTAAAAATATTATTTTATTTAATTTTTGTTAGTTATTTTTTGATTAATAGCTGAAAATAGTCAAAACTTCTTTGTTTTCAAAGTAAGGTTAAATTCATAAAAAACAACTTTGCGGACAAGTTTTGAGGTATACTAGTTTTTTTCAATGTTTTTTTTTATAAATTTTCAGTTTTCCAAACAATTCTTTCTTTTTACAAAAAACCCTAACCCTAAATAGTAATTTTGGTTTTGTTTTTTTGTTTACTCAAAGCTAAAGAGTATTTCTCTTTCTATTTTTTTTCTCTTTTTTACTTACTCTTTAATTACTTGTTTTTTGCATAGTTTTTTTTTTAACAGAAATTTGAGCACTCAATTGCTTTGTGGTCATTTTGACAAATATTTATACAATTATTACAATCACTTTTAACATTAAAAATCTTATTTAATAATATTGATTTCTTCATTAAATATTTATCCATTTAAAATCTAAACATATTAATAAAAATAATAATCTAAATTAAAATAAAAATTTACACATAGGCCTGACCTCGAGTTCTGGTCGTCGTCTCTTTACCCTGCAAACGCTCTACAAAATTACGCCAACTTACCACCGTCTTACTCGAATACAGCCAGACACTTGAGGTAACACCCACTAGCATTGAACACAAATATTTAACCATATATATTTGAAATATTGGTCGGGCCTCTGAACCATCCGGCCTTTGTAAAGGACACGGTATGGAAAATGGTTTACATATATCTCTATGCCATTGTATCATCCACTCATCAAAATTATAATGCTCATAGAAGAGACAACCTAAATATCCTAGAGCGGGTAAGATAAAGAGACCCGAAAAAAAACCGATACGCATCATTAATCTTTCAAGTTTGTCGGTTCTTTTGCCATCGGTTTTCATAACGGTGCGTATGCGGAATAATGATATAAATCCGGCTAGCAGAAAGAGAGCACCAATAGAGAGATAAATGCAGAGTGGTAGTATAAGAAAAACACCCAGAGAATGAGTATCTAATTGACCGACAAAACAAACACCAGATAAAATATCGCCTGAAAAGAGAAAAAAAATATGTTATTAAATTAGTTTAATTAAAATGAAGAAAAAGTTAACAAAAAGTATAATAAAAATATATTTTTTTAGAAAATTAAAAAAAATTGTTTTATTTAACCCTTTGACGACCATAAATTTTTTACTGAAGCGAAGAAAGGAAATTTTTCCTAAAATTTTGACAACCCTACATTTTTCTAAAGAAAAATCGAAGAAGTTTTTATAGGGAAAATCTAAAAATTTTTCTCTATAAAAAATCTGAGAAGTAGGGGGAAAAAGAAAGGATTTTTTTTAAAAATCTAAAATTTTTTTATGTGAAAAATGTTATAGAATCTAAGACTTTTTCTGTAGAAAAAATTTTTCAAAATCAAAGAAGTTTTCTATAATAAAAATGTCTTAGAATCTAAGACTTTTTAAATTTATAGCAAAAAATATTTCAAATCTTATACTTTTTTTATCAGAGTTTCTCAGAATCTGAGACATTTTATATGTAAAAATGTCAAAGAATCTTAAACTTTTAATATAAGAAAAATAATAATATAAACTGAGACACTCCAAAAAAAAAAACTTGTTAAATGAAAAGAAAAGCTTGTTATTTTTTGCTACTTCCTATTTAACAAGAATTCCTAGTAATTTTACAAGCTTTTTACCAATAATTTAGTTTTAAAGCGTTTTTACCAATAAAATGGAAAATTTACAACTTTTTTGACGCGATTTTTTGCTACCTCCTATTTTACGAGAATTCTTAGTAAAAATTACGAGCTTTTTTGTAATTATAAAAGATTTTTACCAATAAAATTGTAAATTTACGATTTTTTGGCGCAATGAAACTTACAAGGCATTCTCGTGAATTTACAATTTTTTTTTTGTAAAATTACCTTGAGAATTTGTAAAATTACAAAAAAAATTAAAAACTACAAAAAAAATGTAAATTTTGATCGAAATTTGTTTGTTAAAAAACAATGAAAACTGTCAAATATTGGTAAAATGGAATTACGAGATTTTTTTTAGTAATTTGATGTCTCACAATGTGAAACTTTTTTTATTAGAAAAATGTCTCTGAAGTGGAGAACTTTTTAATAAAAAAATTCATCATAAAGTTATAAATTTTCTATAGGAAAAATGTCTTAGAAGACTAAAAGAAAAAAAACAAGTAAAAAAGTTAAATTCGGCCTTGCCGAATGTAGTGATACCCTCCACAATTTCAAAAAGATTTATGCAAACAATTTTATTTAAAAGGAATTACTTTTGAAAAAAAAAATTTTTTGAAAAAAAATTTCCGCGAAAAAAATTTTGTTAAAAAAATATGTTCGTACATGTTTAAATACCATTTGGTTTTCAATTATGTTCACATATGCCTACCAGAAGACGAATTAAAGCATTTTGTATTTTTAGGTTATGTTGAATGTACTGAAATTTTTGAGGTGTGCTTACATTTTCGTTCATAACTTTTGAACCGCTGAACCGATATCGCTCAAATGCAATACCAAACTTCTAGGGAGAACTTCCAATAAATATGTTAAGTTTCAGTCATCTCTGTGCAATATTTTGTCCGCGACAGCATTTTCCACAGACAGACAGACGGACATCGCTAGAATGTCTTAAAATCGATCGGGCATCATGAATATATATACTTTATAGGGTCCCAGATCGATATTTCGATGAGTTACAAACAGAATGACAAACTTATATATACCCTCTATCACTAAGTGGAGGGTATAAAAAAAAAAAATAGAACCTAAAAAGCTTTCGATGAAAAAAATGTTTTTAAATTTTTCTATACTACACACAAAAAAAGTTGTCAAAGTCTCGCAATCCCATTTTACCAATATTTGACAGTTTTCCTTGTTTATTAAGAAAAAATTTGATCGAAATTTGCATTTTTATACCCTCCACTCTAGTGATAGAGGGTATAATAAGTTTGTCATTCCGTTTGTAACACATCGAAATATTGGTCTAGGACCCCATAAAGTACATATATGCATGATCCTTGATCGATTTTAAGTCGATCTAGCGATGTCCGTCCGTCCGTCCGTCTGTCTGTCTGTCCGTTGAAAACACGCTAACTTTTGAAAGACTTTACGGAGGCTCCTGAAGTTTGACATATATCTTCTTCATTTACCGGGTCAGGTTGGTATTGCAATCCAGCGAAATCGGTCCAGTGGTTCAAAAGTTATGAGCAAAATAGTAAATTTCGGGAAGGGTATTTTTCGAATTTACAAGATTAAAACCACTATAACTTTCGAAAGACAATTCTAAGGGGACTGAAGCTTAGCATATATATTTGTTGTTCCCCAAGGCTGTTTGGTTTTGAATTTCAGAAAAATCGGTTCAGTGGTTCAAAAGTTATAAGCGATGCACTGAATTTCAGATTTGTTTCACCTTAAACTGTTGAAAACTCGTTAAACAAGTTTTAATAGCATGGTGAAATACCAGTTTTGTAAAACTTGTTGTTGTTTGTTTTCTTGTCGTTGGGTGCAGTTTAGTTGTTAGACAAGTAAATATTTGTTATTGTTAGTGTAACTGTATATAACGGGAAAAAATCAAATAAAGTATGTGTATGATTGAATGTTAATTTGTTTTTGGTTTTTAAAGAAAAGGATGGTAATATAAAAAGAGGAAAATATGTGAAATAGTTTTTTTTTTGTATTACATATATGTATGTATAAAACAACAAAAATATTTTACAAAGTAAATTGTTACTCAAAGAATTTGTACACTAAAAAAAATTTAAACTCAAAAAAAAATTTACACTCAAAAAAAAAATGTTACACTCAAAAAATAAATTTACACATTATTATTTTTTTTTAATGAAATGGCAGACTCGAAAAAATGTTGACAAGTAAAAAAAATTGTACACTCAAAAAAATTTGATTGATTAAAGAAAGTTTGATTCAAAATAATATACATACATATTTCTAATAAAAAATTTGTAATGCAATTTTTTTAAATTTTTTTTAGAAAATTACTATCAGATAACATTGTGGAGGGTATTCATAGATTCGACCAAGTCGAATTAAATTTTTCTACTTGTTTTTTTGTAATTTTAGAATCTTTTTTGTAATTTTAAAAATTTTCAAGTTTTTTTTTTTACAAAAAAAAAAAAATCTACTAAATTTACGAGAATTCCTTATAAGTTTTATTGCGCCAAAGAAGTTGTAAATTTACAATTTTATTGTTAAAAAGCTTGTAAAATTACAAAAAATATCGTAATTTTTACCAAGAATTTTCGTAAAATAGGAAGTAGCAAGAAATCTAGTCAAGAAACCTCCTTGTACATAAGTTTTATCGCGTCAAAAAATTGTAAATTTACAATTTTATTGGTAAAAAGCTTGTAAAATTACAAAATGATTAGTAAAATGCTTGAAAAATTACAAGGAATTCTTGTCAAATAGGAGGTAACAAAAAAAAGTTCAAAACTTCTCTTTTTTTTAGTAAAATGTCATATAATAATAATTTTTTTTTTAATGTCTCAAGAAAATTTTCTAAGTCAGAAGTCTTTTTGGATAAAACATTTCTCAAATCAATTAAAAAACTGTGCAAAATTTGGGATTTCTACACTCAAAAGAAACAAATTTTCAAAAAATTTGTAAAATGACTTTCAGTAAGATTTAGCAAACTTTTAGCAGATTTTTCTGCTAAAATGGATATTTTTACTTAAATCTCTGTCATTCAGTTTTAGAAAATAACAGAAATTTTACTGCGTTTTAACTGATTCAGTTTGCTGAATTTAAAAATATTTTTTAACATATTTTAAGCAGATTATGTTGGAATTACACAGAAATTATATACTGTCATCTAATTTTTTTTTAATTTTTTTTAAGTATAAATTGAATTATAAAAAAAACTATTAAAGTTTTCATGAAAACAATTTTTCTAAAAACAAAAATTTTCCAAAAACGACCTTAGCAGATTTCTCTGCTGTTTTGACAGATTTTTCTGCTGATTTCACCTAGATAATAATGACACATTTTCAGCAAACCATGTCTGCTAAAATCAGCAGATTTCACATATGGCTTAAAATGGGTGTATTTTAAGCAGATTTTTCTGCTGATTGGACAGAGAATTTGTTTTGAGTGTACTATCAGAAGAATTATTATTTTTTTTTAAATTTGCTAAAATTTTAATTTATGATGTAAATCCACCCCACCAGAGTTTCCTTGTAAGATTTTTTTTTTTAATAAAAAATAGTTTCAATTGGATTTTTCTAAGCTCAAAGCTTTACAAGCTTAAAGCTTTAAGCACTCAACAAGATTTTATCATGTTACCTTTAAAATTCCCCTTAACGAATCTTCCTTGCAAGTGAACGGTAAAAAAAGTACTTTTCTACGTAAATGTACCAAAAAAAGTGCCAATCAAAATTGCATCAACTTCTGTCAACTTTGTAATAATTTTTTTTTTGCCTTTTTTCAATAAAAAAAAATGTTAATACACAAGTTTTCAACCATACAATGTAAACATTATTTTTTTTCTCTTTGCTTCGTCCGATGTTTATAGAGTTTAAACACCACACCAGTATATTAACCATTTTTTTTTGAATAAAAAATTGTTTTAATTGGGTTTTTCTAAGCTCAAAACTTTACAACCTCAAAGCTTTAAGCACTCAACAAGATTTTATCATGTTACCTTAAAATTCCCCTCAACGAATCTTCCTTGCAAGTGGACGGTAAAA
Organism: Pegoplata infirma; assembly: GCA_963921195.1. NCBI lineage: Eukaryota > Metazoa > Arthropoda > Insecta > Diptera > Anthomyiidae > Pegoplata > Pegoplata infirma. Next base: position 217,373,920 of record OY992539.1, read on the forward strand.
AAAGTACCTTTTTACATAAATGTACCAAAAAAAGTGCCAATCAAAATTGCATCAACTTCTGTCAACTTTGAAATCAATTTTTTTTGCCTTCTTTAAATAAAAAAAAAAATTGTTTATAAACAAATTTTCAACCATACAATGTAAACATTATTTTTTTTTCTCTCTGTTTCGTCCGATGTTTATAGAGTTTAAACACCACACCAGTCGACAGTAAAAATGCCACATCAAAGTCGGTTTTATTTTACATTATCACTTCAGTTTTTTTTTATTTTTTTTTTATTGATAAGAATATGTATACAATTTGATGTTAAAATAATAAAAATATCAAAAAAAAAAAAACGATAAAAAAGGGCAAAAAAAAATTATAAAACGATTATTAGCGTCTGAAAGCCATAAATTTCATGAAAAAATAACGAGGAAAATCGTAAAAAAATAGATAAACACAGATATTAAGGGTATAAATACTGGAGTAAATGAAATTGGAGCGATAAACATTTTAAAAAAATGCAACTAGTAAAGTGTTATACATATTTACATAAAAACATAAATACCTACATACATAAAAAAATAAACTTTTGTTTATATTTAACAAATAAAATAAGTAAGAAAATATATTTATTCAATTAAAAAAAAAAATGAGATGAGGGATAACAAACGGTTAAAGTCAATATCAATAAGTTAAAGTAAATATTGACCGGAAAATACCGAATAAACACAGACATAAGTATTAGACCGTTTTTAAAAAAATATTTTTTATGGCAGAACAACTTTATGTTGGATTTGGACCAAAAACGAAGAATATGCACCGTTTTCGTAAAACTCTTTTAAAGGCGAACGAACAAAAAAATAATAAAAATTGTGCTAAGAATTGCATTACCCTTAACTATCAAAAAAGGAATATTTAAAAGCATTTCTTGAGGTTCGGTCCACCAAAGCTTCTTCACCATTTTATACCCTTCACTTACAAGGAAGGCATCCTTTAGGAAAATCTAAAAATTTAAGAAGGAGGGGGAAAGAAAAAATAATCTGAGAATTATTTTTTACGAAAATTACCAAAGATTTTTTTTTTTTTTTTTAAATTTCTCGGAATCTAAGAATTTTTCTATTAAGAAAAAGTCTCGGAATCTTTTAATTTTTCTATTGAAAAACTCTGAAAATTTTTCTTAAAGAAAACTCTAAAGATTTTTCTCAGAATTTTTTTCAGGAAAAATTAAAGAATTTTTATGTAAAAAAAAATGTATCAGAATGTGGCACTCTTTCTATAGAAAAAAAATATTCAGAATATGAAAAATGTTTAAGGAAAAGTATGTAAATTTTACTATAGAAAAAATCTAAAAATTTTTTTCTAAGAAAAATCTAAGAATTATTTTCAGAAAAAAATTATCCGAATCGGAGATTTTTCTATAGAAAAAAAAAAATTTTGAAAAGTAAGTGTCTCAGAATAAGATACTTATGTTATAGAAAAAATGTCTCAAAACCTGAAACTTTTTCTTTTTAAAAAATGTCTCAGAATCTAAGACTTTTGCTAAAACAAAAATTTCTTTGAATCTAAGACTTTTTCTTTATGGAAAATGTCTCGGAATCTGAAACTTTCTCTATAGGAAAAATGTCTTAAAATCTGAGGTGGCCTATGAAGCAGAGGGTTGTGGGTTCGATTCCTAGCAGAACCCTTGGTATGTTTCGCTACAACGTGACGACGGTAGTTGTTATCAGTTCTCGTGTAGGTTGAAAATATTAAAAATGAGTTGTAATTATTTAAAAAGAAAAAGTAAATAAAAAAATACTTGAACATGGGATCAAAAGTAATAATAATAATAATATTATTATTAAAAATTATAGAAACATGTTTTGGTGTAGGAAGAACGTTTCGGAATCTCAGAATTTTTTTGTAAAAAAGTATCTCAGAATCCGAGTATTTTTTTTAAGGAAAACATTTTTAGATTGTTCGAATTAAAAAAAAAAAAACTTGGAACCTGAAAAGTTTTCTATTCGAATGATGCCTCTAAATTTGGAAATTTTTCTATGCGGCGAATTTTTTTAAATACACTGTTGAACCAATTTGACCTCCTTTTTTCAAATATATCCACCATATTTGAAAAATATATCTTCAAAATTTTTCTTCCACGTAAAGTTTTTAAGATATTCGCGTTTGAATATTAAAAAGTGAGAGTGTTAAATTCGGATGTGCCGAATCTTATATACCCTCCAATATTTAAAAAATAAAAAATTGACAGGGGTGTTTTTCGGGGAGGGGAAGGGGCGTTAAGTTGGGGACTTCTTGCCCGTCGCGGTATATGTTTACAAGTTCTTTGTATTCTGCTTTGTGCACTAAAGTATTAAAATTTTATTATTATTTAAATTATTTTTTATCCACGCCCTAAAAAGGGGGCGGGCAAAAAACGCGACATTTTTTAATCCCCTGGGTCCTACCGCAGGACTTTGAACTTCTGCGAACATAAAAATTAGGGATGTCGCGAATAGTGTATTCGGCATTTTACCGAATATTGCCGAATAGTTTAAATATTCATACGCCTGTATTTTACTTATGTTAAAACTTGCAACAAACAACAACGCTGCTGTTGAAACAATTTTTTCTGTTACCTTAACAATTTAAATTTTAATCAAGTGATAAAGTTTTTTTGTACAAAAAACAAACTGAAATGACTACAAAAAAAGAGTGAAACGTTAAAAAAACAGTCTTTTTAACAAATTTAAATTTTGCCGAATATTCGGCAAACTGTTAACGAATATTTATTTAACCGAATATTTAAAAAACATGCCGAACATGCCGAATACCGAATAGTGACGAATATTCGCGACATCCCTAATAAAAATGTTTCAATTGTTTATCAGAAATTCCAAAAAAATTCAGAAATTTTAAAAAATTTGTGTTTTTCAGAGGTTGGTTTAGTTTTTCAAAGGAGAACCATTTTCCCCCTGGACCGATTTTGCCCATTTCCGAACTTAACCTGCCTAACACCATAAGACATATTCGTGCCAAACTTGAGACAGACGGACAGGAGGATGGACGGACATCGCTAGAATGTCTTAGAATCGATCACTGATCAATAATATACACATATATGAAGGGCTTATTGTAAAAACTCGATAAGCAACATTTCATTTTATGGTGATTTTTGCCTTAAAACTTTTTAAATAATGTAGAAAATAGAACTTTCGCAGATCTTTTATTCTCAATATACTTGTACAAGACTTATGCCAAAAATCTGTCAATGGAACATCAGCAAAACATGAAAAAATAAAATGTTGCTTATCAAGTTATTGCAGTTAGCCCTTCATATGTACCTTATGGGGTCCCCGACCGATATTTCGATGCGTTACACACAGAATTACAAAGTGAGTATACCCCCATACTGTAGTTGGAGGGTATAAAAAACGCTATTCTAACACTGTTTGGGTCTCCCCTGTAAAGTATTCTTAAGTTGCTCACATAAAATTGAACTTGATTTAGTATAAATGAGACCTCTTGATTTCAAATCTGGAATCCAAATTTTTCAAACGCGTAACGCTTTTAAAAAATTGAAGTTAGAAAAACTTAAACTCAGCTGTAACGCGTTTATATTCTTTATAACTTACACTAAAATTTTCAAACGCCAATATCTCGAAAACGGAATATGTTAGAAAAATTTGTATTGCAGTTTTGGAAGCAGGTAACGTAAGAATACGTAACAGTGGTCCCGAAAAAGTGCTAAAATATTGGGGTTTAGACTTTTTAACAGCGAATATCCCAAAAACGATAAGTGCTACAAAAATTTGGCAGATAAGGAGACAAAAATCTATTAGGACAAGTTAGACATTTCACTGGAAGGTTTTTGATGTCGAAAAGTGATATTAGAATTTTTCGGTGGGAAAAATGGTCTATTATCTAAAAAATTTTCTATATTGGCAAAATGTTGAAGTATCTTAAAATTTTTCTTTAAGCAAATGGCTCAGAAAATTTTATGGAAGAAACATGGCTGAAATCTGACATTTTTTCTTTAGAAAAATGATTTCAGAATCTAGGAATTTTTCTTACAGAAAAATGCTTTAGAACCTGAAAATTTTTAGGTTTAGGAAATAATTCCTTATTTTAAAATTAAGGAATTTGTTCTGAAAATAATTCAGAAAAAATTAGAAATACTAAGAAAATTGTAAAAAAAATTACGAAAATATTAAAAAAAGAAAATGCAAACATATTTAAAAATATCACAAAAACCAAATTTGTTTAATTTTTATCAAAAATAATAAAAATTTTTTATTTTTGCGACCTTTTAATTGTGCAATGAACAGGGTTTATTCTAGTTTGAGGTATTTTAATGTTCTCCATTATGAATTAACATAACAATAAGAAAATATGAAATATTCATACATAGAAAAAAATACAAAAAATATTTGAGTAAATTTTTAATACTATTGAGTAAAAAATTACTCAATTTTGCACCAGTAAACGATTTTATAGTATTGAGTAAATTTTTAATAAAAATTTATTAAATATTTGAAAAAAAAATGAGTACATTTTTAATTGACACAATTAAAAATTTACTCAAAATTTATCTATTTATTTTTTTTTAAAGTTTAAAAAGTTTAAAAATTTTTTACAAAAAAAAAACTTGGTTTCAAGCTTTACCAAACATATTTATGTCTCAAAAACATAGGAAAATTTTATAAAGACGATTACAAACTTTCATATACATACACAAAAAACTATAAACTAAACGAGAATTACAAAAACCATGAAAGTTAAAAAAATGGAAAAAGCTATTAAATTTTTATTAAATTATTTACTTAAATTGTTTTTAAAATTTTTAAATAAATTTTTAATTGCGTCAATTAAAAAATTACTCAATTTTTGTTTTTAAATTTAAACATGTGATTACTCAAATTTGTTTCCTCCATATTTTTTTTTTTGTGTAGAGTTTATTGCTTTCAAAAAATTTGGTAATTTTCAGGAATGAATTGACGATGGTTTCGGGGATTTTCCAATTTCCCTATCATCATCAATCTTTAGAAAATTAGGTAATACTGTTTGTGTTCAAATTACAAATATTTATATTCCTTATTATCTCAACTTACAATAAGTGAGAAAGAAATATGATTTCTGCCTATTTACCGTCGGCAAATTTTAAATGAAGTTTTTGTTTCTTTAAGACTACAACTTAAAAAAATAAACAGAAAATTTCTTGAAAATTAAGAAAATATTCAACTAATTGGAAAAAAATCAAAATATTCAAAATAACTACATTTTTAGTAGTTTTTGATAAAAAAAATACTATAGTTAACTCCAAAAACAACCACATTTTTAGTTGATTTAATCAACAATGTTACTTGAGTGTGTTTTTCAGGGTTTATTAGCTATAACTAGCATTTAGCAAACAAATTTAAAAAATTCAAAGATAAATCAAACACTGATTTTTAATGTTTCATAGAAATTACAAAAAGAAACAGTAGCATTATAAATCGAAATTAGTAGAACATATATTTTTTTTTTCATAAAAATACTAACAAATTCTTTGAAATTACTATAAAACAAAAGATATGTTTGTCTTTTGTTAAACATATAATTTTTTTTTCTAACAAAAAAAAAGATCTTTTATCTTGTTAAAAAACTCTTCATTAACCATGACAATTGTTAGAAAATTATGTTTATTATATTAACAAACCAGTTTAAAAGAAAAAAAAAACATCTACAAAAAAATAGTGTAAAAAAATAACATACTCGTATGTAACATTCATGTCCGGACGGTTAAATAATTGCTTAATTTGGTTTAAAAGCTAAAAAAAAAATTAACTAAAAAAAGTACTTACATAAAAAATGGTTAATAGAGACACCGCAATTTAAGTTGTATCATGTGGTATGAAAATGATGATGATCATCATCATCATTATTATCACCGCCACTACTATTTGTACAAAAGAAGCTATAAATACAATGGATGATATACGACGGTATATGAGGCGTAATATAAATTTTTATCTAAATGGAGCAAATATTTAACTTGAGTCATAAAAATGTCAACAAAAGTAGAAGAAGAAGAACAAACAGCTAAAGAAATAAATTAAAATGTTTAAAAAAAGCTAAATAATTTAAACGACAGATAAAATAAATACAACCAAAGAAGTTGAGGTTTTTTCTAATTAAAAATGACACGAAATTTTAAAATGTGACAATTTAATTTTAAAGCTTTTTGAAACTTTAAATTTATGGCTTTAATTAACAAAAAAAAAAACAACAACAAATTTAGTGTTAAATTGTTGACATAAAATAATAAAACTTAAAGTCAAGTATTATAAAAGAATAACTCTTTTTTTTAGAATAGTACTAAAAAGGTTATATTTTTCAGAAAGTACTAAAAAAAGTACATTTTATAAGAAAAAGTACACAAAAAGTACCACATTAGAAGAATTATCCGACACTTTTTTATAAAAAAAAAAGAATAGAAGAATTATCCGACACTTTTTATAAAAAAAAAACAAGTAATAAATTTATAGTCGGTCAAGAACGACCATATGATACCCTACACCGTTGTTTTCCGAAAAATGGGTCCCAAGTCCAAACATGGACCGATTGGGTCTGTCTTTTGTTAGATCTTTATTTAGTGTAAAAAACACACACAGATCAAATTTTAGTGGAATTGTTTTATTATTTTTTTTGTCAATAGACCGATTTAACTGAATATCGGTCGAAATTTTTATATGGGGGACTAAGTCCAAAAATGGTCCAATTATATTTCGATTTAATAAGGTTACTAAAGTACACGTTTAACACCTAAAATAAAATTTTTCTCAAATATTTCCATTTTTATGAATTTTGGGGGAATTATTTAAATACCGGGAGGGTGGTTTGTATGGGGACTACCAGAAGGACTGACCCGATTCCCTTGAAATTTAAAATGATAATTCGTGCATACAAAAAAGGTTATTACATGCTAAATTTCAAAGCAATATCTTTTATAATACGGTTATTAGAGTCATTTCAGTCGAATCCAAAGGGGGCACATGTATGGGGGCTAGGTCTTAACATGGACCGATTTTATCCAATTTCAATAGGCTTCTTGATCCAAAAGATGCTTAAGTTTCAAATTTCAAGTCAATTGATTGAAAATTGCGACCTGTATCGTGCTTAAACCGATAGATGGACAGACGGACGGACAGACAGACAGACGGACAGACAGACGGACGGACGGACGGACGGACATCGCTAAATCTACTCAAAAAGTAATTCTGAGTCAATCGGTATACTTAAAGGTACGTCTAGGACCAATATTTCGGGTAGTTACAAACATCAGCACAAACTCATTATACCCTGTACCACAGAGTGGTGTAGGGTATAATAAATAAAATGATTTTGATTAATTAAAAAAAAACAAGTAAAAAAGTAAAAAAGTTAAATTCGGCCGTGCCGAATGTGTATCAATATACCCTCCACAATATCAAAAAAGATTATTGCCAAAAACTTAAACAAAAAAAAATTCACAAAAAAATTCCGCGAAAAAAAAAATTTGGAAAAAAACTCCGCGATTTTTTTTTCTTTTTTTGTCAAAAAATGTGTTCGTACTTGTTTAAGTACCTTTCGGTGTTCAATTATGTTGACATATGTCAACCAGCAGCCGAATTAAAGCATTTTGTATTTTTAGGTTATGTTGAATGTGCCAACATTTTTGAGGTGTCCTTACATTTTCGATCATAACTTTTGAACCGCTGAACCGATATCGCTCAAATGCAATACCAAACTGCTCAGGAGAACTTCCCAGCAAAACTTTGGTAATGGGTAGTGATTATATAACACATTACCAGGTAATGTATATACCTTATTTGTAGCATTATTTTAGGATGTCTTACCAAACATTTGTTCCACAACGTATTATTTAAAGTGAAAAATAATGCATTACTAATAATTTGCTACGTAATGCATGATTATTGGAAAAAATGTATTTCATATTTATTATTTCTAAACATTAAATCATGGATGACTTATATTTGGTTACATTATGTATTATTTCAAAGTTTGAAATAATGCATTATTTATAATTGGATGCATAATGCATTACAATAACATAAAAAATAATTATTTTATGAAAAAATGCATAAGTTTAAACTAGAGATGGGCTCACGACAGGAAATTTCTAACGACACACACTCACGAGCATATTTTATCTACTTACACTCACTTACAATCACGTGAGTAAATTTAATACAAAATTACTTTTTCACTACTCGTAACACCTTATATATTATCTTCTGGTATGCTATATTATTTCATTTCTCGTAACCTATAAAATATCATATATTTACACCTTACTCGTTTCTTCGTTATAAATTTATGACTTATTTTATACCTTACTGGTATTTTTTGTGATAATGTGGATGCATTACTTTGAGCCTCATCGCCTGTTAAAATCATCAATGCTGCAATGTATAAAATAAGAGATCCTATACCTTATTTTATACCTTATTTGGTAATCTAAGTTTTGCTGGGTTCCAATAAATATGTTAAGTTTCAGTCATCTCCGTGTAATATTTTGGTCGTGATCACCATTTCCACAGACAGACGGACATCGCTAGAATGTCTTAAAATCGATCACTGATCAATAATATATATACTTTATGGGGTCCTAGACCGATATTTCGATGAGTTACATACGGAATGACAAACTTATATATACCCTCAATCACTAAGTGGAGGGTATAATAAATTATTAATTCTGAATAATTTTTATTAAACATAAAAATTACTTTATTCGACCTTTAAAATATTATATTTTGAGTAGGGTTATTCTAGCTCGAGGTAATTTTTCTTTACTAATGTGAACCAGAATATTATCATAGAATAATTTTCAAGAAAATTACTTTTATGTTTTAAATTAATTTATTGTGGGTATTTTTTCACAACTTGTTTCGATCTCGTCAAGATCTTGTCAAGACTATTTAAAAAAATATGAACGTCCGAAACTACAAGTAGCATATATTTAGTACTTTAAAATTCCTAGTTGGAACATAGGGCCATTACAAATGATTTCCATTGAATTCTGTCTAATGCCAATTTTTTAGCTTCGCAACAACTCTTTCCTAAAAATTCAAAATGCTTCAATTCGACTGCTGGTTGAGATATATGAACAAAATTGGATACCGGAAGGTATTTAAAAAAGTACCATTTATTTTACGCAAACATTTTTATCGCAGATTTTTTTTCGCAAAAAAAAAAATTCGGCGATATTTTTATTTAAATGTTAATTTATTTTATCAGAATTTAAAAAAAAAAAAATTAACAATTGCTTTTTAAATAAAGATTTTTGCAAATAAAACATTTTTTTTCATTTTTGAGGGTATCCTTACATTCGGCAAGGCCGAATTTATATTTTTTGTGTAGAAAATTTCTCAGATTTTGAGATATTTTTCATATAGAAAATTTTTCAGATTTTGAGTTATTTTTCAAATAGAAAATTTCTCAGATCCTGATATATTTTTCGCATAGAAAATTTATCAGATTCTGAGGAATTTTTGGTATAAAAAACTTCTCAGATTCTGAGATATTTTTCGTTAAAGAAAAGTTCTTAGATTCTGAGATATTTTTCGTACAGAAAATTTCTCAGATTATAAAAAATTTCTCAGACTCTGAGATAGTTTTCGTGTAAATTTTTTTTACATTCTGAAATATTTTTCGTGTGGAAATTTCTCCATTCTGAGATATTTTTCGTGTAGACAATTTGTCACATTCTGAGATATTTTTCGCATAGAAAATTTCTCATATTTTAAGATATCAAAACAAAAATATCAGATGCTAAAACATTTTTTGTAAAGAAAGTTTTTCACATTCTAAGATAAATTGCGTACAAAGAGAACTCTGAGATAAATTCTTAGATTCTGAATATTTTTCGTATAGTTTCTGAGATATTTTTTCACATAAAAAAATAAAAGATCCTGAGATATTTTTATTACAGAAAATTTTTCAGGTTCTGTGATTTTTTTTCAATGTGAAAAATATCTTAAAATCTGTAAGAAAAATATTTAAGAATCTAAGAATTTTTCTATACGAAAAATATCTCAAAAATTTTTTTATACAAATCTGAAAAATTTTCTTTACGAAATCTGAAATAATCTGAAAAATTTTCTTTACGAAAAATATTTCAGAATCAAATAATTTTTCTATACGAAAAATAATTCAAAGTCTAAGAATTTTGTCATACGAAAAATATCTTAGAGTTTTTTTTTTTATGAAAAATATATCTTCTAACAATGAGAGTTTTTCTATAAAAAAATATTTCAGAATCCAAGAATTTTTTTTGTACGCAAAAATTTTAGTATCTAACAAATTTTCTACACGAAAAATATTTTGGAATCTGAAATTTTATCTCAAATTACGATCATTTTTAAATACGAAAAACATTTTAGAATCTGAGAAAATTTTCTATATGAAAAAAAAATATCTCAGAACCTAAGAAATTTTCTATACCAAAAATATCTAGATTCTAAAATATTTTTCGTGCAGATTCGGAGATATTTTACACACAATAATCTCAGATTCTGAAATATTTTTCGTATTGAAAATTTTTTAGATTCTGAGATATTTTCCGTATTTTTGTAGCGATTTTTGAGTTATTTTCCATATAATTTCGAATATTTCTCACATTCTGAGATATTTGAAGATATTTTTTATAGAGAAAAATTCTCAGATTCTGATTTTTTTTTTATATCGAAAAACTCTCAGATTATGAGACATAAAAATATTTTCCTTATTTTTCAAGGTCTTTCATAATGCAAATATATTTAAATATCATTAAATTTGTCTCTTTGTCATTAGAAAGTTGTCCAAAATTTAATATGTATAATTTTGTTTACATTTTTTTTCTTATTTAAAACAATTCTGCAAGATCCTCTTAACAAATCATAGATTTTCAACAAATAATTTAATCTTGGATAATTTATCTTTAGCTTCATTTATTCTTAAATATATAAAGATTGCACCTGCTTATTTTACACAACACAAGAACATTTTCAAGAGAAAAAAAATCGTTTTGAATAAAAATAAAAACAAAAAATACCATTTTTAATTCAAAGAAACTATAAATTCAATACGAAAAACAATACAGAAAAACGTGAATCAAATCCAGCAATAATAAAATATCATCCCAATGCAAAAAAGATCAGATGTAAGAAACAAAAAAAAATAAAAATTGCCTTATAATGGCATTAAAATGCAAGAAGGTACACTCAGCAGCAAATATCGGCCTTTGATTAAAATTAACACTAGCAGATGTATTTACTAAATTCTTGATTTTAAATGAAATTTTGAGAATCTGAATCTAGTTTAAGACGAACCAAATTTATAAATTTGTCGCAGCATCGCCTCAAAAGCTTATATCTCACAAACTAAGCAAACGAGATCAGAGAAAATTAATTCCATACCACAAATAATTTTCCCTGGTCTTGTTTGCCTAGTTTGTAAGATATGTGCTTTTAAGGTCTATGTGCTTTTGAGGCGATCCTGCTGCTAATTGAAAAATTTGGTAGTCTTACAATATCTTACTTAGTTTTTCTTAATTATTAGTTTTTCTTTCTCAGCAGATTTTGCTGTTAGTTTGACAGCAATAAATCATTTCGAAAATATTTTTCCTAATTCAAACAAACATTTTTTTTAAGTGTATTGCTGGAAAATGCTTTAGCAAAAAGACAACATATTGAAAAGAAAACAAAAAAAAAATCAACAACAACAAGAAAACTAGTTTACAATTTCGTGGCCAATTTTGTGACAACCACTGGCCAAGACACTCACAAACTAAACAAAGGAGAAGAAAAATAAAAATTACAAAAGAAGAAAAAAATTATATGCAACAGTTTTCTGGTTTTGTTGCAACTTGCAAGTATCCATCCACTACCTAACTACACACAAAATAAATATCACAGTGAATGTCAATTGTTTAGTGACTTGACTGTCTGACTAACCGTCTAAATGCCTGTTTGTGTAAAATGTCGGTTGCTGCTGCTGCTCCAGTCAGCCAGCAATGATGATGATAATGGTATGTTGCATATGCGTGTTGCAATGTTGTTTTGTTTTTGTAGCAAAAACATTGAAAAAAAAATATTTTTTTTTATACTTTTTTTTATTTTTTTCTTACACAAAAGAAAACGTTTTATGAAGTTGAGGACACATTGTATGATGAGTTTGAAAAGAAACGTGCAAAAATACAAAAAATAAGAAAAAAAAAAAATTGCTATGATGCATATTATACGATGAGGTTGAGGATGATGAAGTGAAGACAGCAACAAATGCCTTTTTAAAGGTTTGTTCAAGTCAGGTAAAGGTATATTGTACTTTTAAGCACTTAATGAGTACAGTATTTCAGAATATGAGAAAATTTAAGGTGGAATAAAAGTGATAAGATTGTGTTAAAAACAACAAGGACTTTTTTGTGCAGCGACAAAAAAATAAAGATTAACAAACACTATATGGGTGATTAATAGGAGCAACATATTTGTGGTTGAACCATAGATATGGAACCATTCAGTTAGAAGTGGCAGCAATAATTTTCTTTAGATTTAAGAATAAACATTTTCTTTTTACCTTTTATCCGGTGATAGAGGATTTAAATATCGAAAATTTTGTTAAGATGTAGTAAAAAAATACATATTAGTGATATTCAATAGATTTTGAGTCGATTTAGCAAAGTCCGTCTGTTAAAATCACTTTTTTAGCAAAACTTAAAGTTTGATAGGATTGATTTCGAAGATTTTATAACCGTCATAGACCGTTAATGTTTGTATGTAAAAATTAGCGAAATCGGTACAGTTTAAAAAATGTTTTATGACTATTTCCTCAGGGGTTTTCTATGAGAATTTCGATAAAAAAAAAATTGAAATTATCAAAAACATCACAGAAAACCCAAAAAAGTAAATTTATAAAAACTATAAATGAACGAGAAAGATGACAAAGAATGAAAATGATAAAAAAATTAAAAAAAGAGCTAAAAGAGTGGAAATAAGCGAACTAATTTGCAATAAATGAATCATTGAACTATCTCGTAAAAGACTTATACAATAGCATGCCCCGAAATCAGGAAATTTTGCAATTTCTTTAGGGCATACCCATAGAACGATGCCTTTTGAAGAGCTGATTACGTTTAAAGACCTGCATTTGGACCCAGGGGACAGGAAATGCCAGTTTTTTTTCTTTTGTGGGCGAAGATATAAAAAAACAAGTGAGAGTGTTAAATTCGGCTGTGCCGAATCTTTTATACCCTCCAACATGTAAAAAAACAGGGTCGTATTTTTTTTTTTGGTGGGAGGGGGGGGGGGGGTTACGTCGGTGGGAGACAACCTTTCTGGATCCAACTGCAAGACTTTGAACTTCTTTCGTCATAAAAATGTTTCATTTGCTAAGCAAAAGTACAAAAAACCTATAAAAAATGGCTTTTTTTAGATGTTTGTTTAGTTCTTAAGAGGGGAACTTTTTTCCACCTGATCCGATTTTGCCGATGTTCGAACTTAACCAGCCCAATACTATAAGACATTTTCGTGCCAAGTTTCAGGAGTCTTGCTCTTTTACTTTGGACTGTATCGTGTCTTCCACAGACGGACGGACGGACATCGCTAGAATGTCTTAGAATGGATCACTGATCAATATTATATATACTTTATCGGGTCCTAGACCGATATTTCGATGCGTTACACACGGAATGACAAAGTGAGTATACCCCCATACTGCGGTTGGAGGGTATAAAAATATTAAAATAATGATCAAATTGTATTACTTATGTGCAAAAATCATTTAAAATTAATTTTGAAATGACCCCTTACCACCTCAATAACCCTGTCCACTTTTTTTTACATTTTGGAGGGTATTAAAGATTCATCACAGCTAATTTTAACACACTCTTTTGTTGAATTTTATATTAGTTATCCTTTAAACAAAACTCTGTCCTGTCACGGTCGCCATTATTTAAATAGAAAGAAGCTTTAATAAAAATATTAAGATACCGATTAATCTTTAACACAAAAGCATTTCTAGATTCTTTGTTAAACAAATAAAAAGTTATTTTTAGAAGATGTTAAAAGTCCTGCATTTGGACCCAGGGGATAAGAAATAACAGTTTTTGTTTCCTTGTGGGCGAAGATATAAAAAAAATAATTGAAATAACGATCAAATTGTATTACTAAAGTGCAAAAATCATTTAAAATTAATTGTTAAATGTTCAGGAAGGTGCCCCCTTCACCCCTTAAATGACCCTGTCAACATTTTTATATTAGTTTTCCTTTAAACAAAATTGTGTCCTGTCACGGTCACCATTACTTAAATAGAAAGAAGTTTTATTTTATAAAATTTTTTCTTCAAAATTTCTACACATTTTCATGTAGAAAATTTTATAGATTTTGAGACATTTTATTTATGGAACTTAACAATAATATTTTTGTATCAGAGGGAAGTAGGGAAATAATAATTAGGGGAATCACATTGGGCCTTATGGCCACAGTAGAAAAAAATTTCGAAATTTATGTATTACAAAATGAAAGTGAAACAAAGTTTGTCAGGATTATCTCGTCTTAAAAAAAAAATCAAATAAAATTTTAAATTTTTAGAGTGTTTACATAAATGCTATTAAAAAGTTTTCCCAAATACCTATTCATGTAAAAATATTTTCATAAATATAAATTAGCATTTTTCTTTTAAGTTTTCTTTTAAAAGGTATTTTTTCTTTCATTTTTATTATTTCTAAAACATGTTTTAACATGTGTCAGAACTTTATATAGAATTTCAAAATATTTATGAAATAATTTACTGAGAATAAAAAGTTCATAGTTACATACACTTGACATGAAATACATATATAAATTTTTTAAATATGTAATAAGTGTGTATTATAGTATATTTCTTTATTTTTCTGTATTAAAAGTTGTCGTTACTCGGGTTACTAGGAAAAATTGTGTCATACAACAGTTGTTAAGGACTCCCTTAATAAAGATACTTAAGCTATCCTTGTTAAATATTATACAATGTAAAAAGACCAGCAAAAAGTTGTAAACAAAATTTTTGTTTGATAATTGATTAAATTTGAGCTTTCTCAATCTCATTATGCATTTCTAAATTGCAATTGGACTTTTTAATTTTTCAAGAGGTTTTTTTCTGAATTCCGCGGGAGCTTTTCTAAATTTTAACAGTGAATATTATGATTTTTTTTAAATTAAATATAGCTTTTTTAATATAAAAAGAGTTTTCCTCCAATTAAAAATACAGAGTTTTTTTTACAGAGAAACTACTTTAAATTTAACGTATACTTGATTTTATTATAAATTATTCATACGCCACGTTGTTCTAGAGTTGGAAAATCTCTTATAAAAATTTATTACTGATTGTGAGATCGTTCATTTAAAAAATTTACTCTTATTTATTTTACTGGGTTATTTCCTAAAATATTCATTTTATAGATGTTTTTCTTTCATTAAATTATGTTCAGAATTGTAATTATGTATATTTCATGTTATTATTGTATATGTTCGTTTGCAGATATTTGTTTAAAAATCTCATAATTGCATGTGTATTTGTATGTTTACAAATGAACTCAACTTAACTGTAAGTAACATGTACTTAATGTAACATACCACAAGGTAAAACCTGTTAGAAACTCCTACCTGTCACTTGTATGTGTCTATGCTAGGAAAAGGTCCTTTAAGAATTTATAAGGC
Source organism: Pegoplata infirma (assembly GCA_963921195.1). Classification (NCBI taxonomy): domain Eukaryota; kingdom Metazoa; phylum Arthropoda; class Insecta; order Diptera; family Anthomyiidae; genus Pegoplata; species Pegoplata infirma. The sequence goes on from OY992539.1 coordinate 217,389,595, forward strand.
AAGTGCAGTGCAAATATATCAGAGATGGATGATTTAAAAAATAAATATATTAGAATCTAGTCAAAGATGTACTAAAGTCAATAAGAAGTACTAAAGTCGATAAGAATCAACATTGTTGGAATTCTTGAAGAAACAAAATTATAGAAAATATTCTAGAAAAGCTCTAGATTGGAGCTTTTTTTTAATATTTTAATAAGGGCGATCAGTTAAGCTTAAATTAAACAATTTTAAAAATATTTATTGTCCATAGATTACAAACGGATTTTTTCTAATGACTTGAAGCCATAATGTTAATGTAGTTTAAATAGATTTAATTGTTTAAGCTTAACAGCTTTTTGATACATAAACGCATAAGGAAAATATTTAAAGCTTTCTCTAAACATTTTTGAAAGAAGTGTTTATTTTTTGTAAATTAAAATTAAGAATATAAACATTAGGGCATTAAAATAATTTCAAACTCAGAACTTTATTTTGAGAAAATGAAGCGACATAAAAAGCTTTGTTCGAAATGATTTAACGTATCCAAAATAAAATTTCTACAGATAGAAAGCCATGATTTGCTAGGTTTTTGGTTTCAAAATCTTTTGAAAATTACAAATATATTTCCAAAAATACTATAAAAAATCTTATACAAATTTTTAGCCTTTTTTTAGAAAAGCTCTATTGCCTTTTTTAGAAAAGCTCTATCGCAAAATTGTGTTAAATAGCTTTTATAAAATATGAAACGTTAAAGATCTATATATAACAATTTTGAGATAAACTATGTATTCGAAAAATAATGTAAAAATCTTAACATTTTAAATTTTTAACTTTTTTCTAAAATAAAAAATTGCTACAAAAAAAGTTTTGCAAAACCTCCTATACTTTTTCCACAACAAAAGCTTAAGGTATTTCAATCATGAAAATTGTGTAACCAAGCTTTTATAAAATTTTAAGTGTAAAAAACAGATATCCAAAAGTTTTAAGATAAGCTCCATTTTTCACAAATAATGTAAAAAAGCTTGAACAAACTTTTTACTTTTTTCAGAAGTAAAAACTGCTACAAAAAAAGTTTTTACAAAAACTACTATACTTTTTCTACAAAAAAACTTAAGGTATTTCTATTCCGAAAATTGTGTAAAAAAGCTTTAATAAAATTAAAAACGTTAAAAAGTAATATCAAAAAGTTTTGAAACAAACTCTTTATTCTAAAAATAATGTAAAAAAGGTAAAAAAAAATTTTAAAAAATTTTTCAGAAATAATAAATGGTGTAAAAAGTTTTGAAACATTAAAAACTCATATCCAAAAGTTTTAAGATAAGCTCCATTTTCCAAAAATAATGTAAAAAAAGCTTAAACTCATTTTTAATTTTTTTTCAGAAATAAAATCTGCTACAAAAAAGTTTTTACCAAGGCTCCGATACTCTTCCACAAAAAAGCTTAAGGTATTTCTATCTTAAAAGTTGTGTAAAAAGCTTTTATAAGATAAGCACCATTTAAAAAAGATTTAAGAAAAGCTAAGATATTTTTCAACAAAAAACTTCGATACTTTTATTACCAAAAAAGCTAAGGTATTTTTATACCAAAAATTGTGTAAAAAAGCTTCTAAAAAATACGAAACGTTAAAAACTAATATAAAAAGTTTTCAAATAAACTCTTAATTCTAAAAATAATGTAAAAAAGGTTAAACAAGGAGGGTGCTGTGGCTTAGTGGTTAGCGCGTTGGACTACTAGCCAGCTAGCCTGGGTTCGATTCTCAGCTCAGGCAGAACAACATTTTTTTCAGATATTTATTAGTTTCTATTTATAACTAATATCTATCGCAGCACTCTCCTTCGTTGATAAATAGCACTAAAACGTCAACGAAGTAAAATAATAAAATAATGGCTATAAACACAGCTTCAAAAATAATTCGCCAGATCAATAACAGACGGCGATGCAACAACTGTACTCAAAATTATCAACACGCGCAATTACAGTGTTGCCATACTGAAGCCCTTCTATCTTTCAAATCTTTCATCTCTCTTCTATCCCCTTTCCGAAAGAAGCATCACGGTTACATTGGTAATTGATAGGCAGCATTGCCTGAGTGTTGCTTCTTTTTTATAAAAAAAAAAAAAAAAAAAAAAACAAAATTTTAGAATTTTTTTTCAGAAATAAAAAGTGGTACAAAAAAGTTTTTAGAAAAGCTCCGATAATTTTTCTAAAAAAAAAAGCTTAAGGTATATCAATCTTGAAAATTGTGTAAAAAAGCTTTTATAAAATTTAAAACATTGAAAACTTATATCCAAAAGTTTTAAGATAAGCTCCATTTTCAGCAAATAATGTAAAAAAGCTCAAATTTTTAACTTTTTTCAGAAAAAAATCTGCTACAAAAAAGTTTTTACAAAAGCTCCGCTACTTTTTCTGCAAACAAGCTCAAGGTATTTCTATTCCGAAAATTGTGTAAAAAAGCTGTGTAAAAAAGTTGTGTAAAAAACCGTTAAAAACTGATATCAAAATGTATTAAGATAATGAATTTAGGGGGCCCCTGTAGGTTAGTTGGTAGCGTGCTAGCCTATGAAACAGGGGGTCGTGGATTCGATTCCCACAAAAACCCTTGGTTGATTTCGCTACAACGAGACGACGGTCATTGTCACCAGTTCTGGTGTAGGTTAAAATTATTAAAAATAATTTGTAATTAAAATTGGAAAAATAAAAATAAAAACTGATCATTGGATCAAATTATAAAAAAAAAATAATGTCTTAAATTATGTATGGGAACTTTAAGTATAACATTCGTAAAAGCCTGTATCATAAATTTGATAGCAGTTTTAATTTGTTTAAAAAATTATAAAAGCTTATTTGCACAATTTTCTAAAAGTGTTTCTAAAAAAATTGATAGCAGTTTTTTTTTGTTTAGAAAGTTCAAAAGTAATTAAAGCATTTTTGCATAATTTTCGTTATATAAATATTTTCTAAAAGCTTTTTCACATTTTTGGGTGACAGATTCTTTAGCATTATTTTCAGAAAAAGTTTTAAAGCATTTCTAAAATCTTTCTGATAGCAGTCTTTTTAAATCTTTCAAAAAAGTAATTGTAAGTTTTATTTCCAGAAAAAGTATTAAAACAAAATATTTTTATCTGTGCTCGTAGGAAAAAGAATTTTTTTTGAATAATTTTTTGGACAGAAAATGTTTGACCCTAATTTTTTTTTACGTTTTTGGAAAAAAAAATCCTTAAGCTTTATTTCGGAAAATTTCTAGAGCATTTCTTAAGAAGTTAAACATTTATAAAAGCTTTTTGTTATAATGTTCAAGATAGAGTAATCGTAAGCTATATTCCAGAAAAAGTATTTAAACAAAAAAGTTTTTTCTATGTTCGCGGAAAAATGCTAATTCTGTAATTTTTTCCACACAAATTTGATTGTCAAAACAACTTTTAATCAATCAAAAATAAAATTTATGAAAGTCGAACTATCACTTAGAGCCTCCATTAAAAATGGTTTCATATTTCAAGCTTTTTTAAAGGCATCATAATAAAATAAATATTTTCATATAATGTGAGTAAAGAGAAGCATATTAAAAGAGATTTTTTTTATAAGCTTCATAATAAAAATATTTAGAGCTTTCTATATGAAGCTTTTATTTTCTCAAATCTTATGGCATTTAAAAAAATATACAGAATTTTACTTCAACTTTTTTACTAATAAAATGACGGAGCTTTTTTGTACAGAAACACTTTAGAAATATTTTTTAAAATTAAGAGCTTTTTATATAAAAGCTAATTATTTTAAAAATTGTTCCAAAGAGCTGTAAAAAATGCAGTTCAAGCCCTGTAGTATAAAAAAAATGAGAATGCAATTTAATAAAATTCCCTGAGCTTAAAGCTTCGAATAGAAGAGATCACTAAATCTAGAATTTTTCTTTATAAAAAGTCTAAATCTCAAAAATATTCATATTGGATCAAATTATTATAAATAAAACTATGGTACTTTTTAGTATTAAAATATACCAAAAGTAGTACTAAAGTTACATCCTTTATCGTCCTTGAAATATACACCGACTAATGCATTTACACACACACAATTTAGTTTTTCTCACTTTTGTTGCAAAAAATCACATACATTCACACTTTAACATTTACTATCCATGTTAGAGTTCTCTACACTGAAGATAAATTTATAGTGTATGTTGAATGTGGAATATATGTATGTGGTGTGTATGTATGAGTTTTTATAGGACACTTAACTAATAATGATATGGTAACTCCCTCTCTACACACGGACACACACACACAAAGTCACATAAATACACTTTCACATTAACATACACATATTCACATATTTTGCATCTGTATTCACATATTTTCACATACATTCTTATATTTTACATCTACTACATTCATATAATAATTAATGCTGTTGACGTTTGTTAAGGTAGTTTACAACATACTTTACATCCTTCGAGGTTTTATGTTCTTGTCATTGTTTTTGTAGTTGTTGTTGTTGTTGTAGTTGCTGTTATTTTTGTTGAAATGTTTGCCTGAAGGGTTTGTCAACAAAGTTGACGGTTAGTTGGGGCCAAAAAGGTTTAGTGTTGTAAAAAAAATGTAACAAACAAAAAAAAACTTTAATACCATAAAGAAGAAGAAAAATATATAAAAAAACTATGATAAACAAAATGCAAAATAGATAAAGAAAAGTTTTTTTATTAGTTGTGAGAAAATTGAATTTAATAAAAAGTTTGGGTTGGATATGTTAAAATAGTTTTAATATTTAAAAATGTAGATAAATTTGGTATATTTTCTTTTTGGAGTAAAATTAAATTTTTGGAATTTCATTAAGTGTTTATGCTTAAAAATTGATCAAACTCCATTGCTTTGTTTTATTTTTATAATTTGGATTAATTAAGTCCATATGCAATTATTCTCTTTAAAATATGCTTTAAAAATTTTAAAAAATATAAATAAAAAATTAAGAAAATTCGGAAAAAATCCGAAAAGTTTTGGATAAATCCTGGAAAACTACAAATCTTACACCTTTGGAATTTTGGAATAATTTCAATGGGATTATAATTTTTGTGGTTACGTTTGTTGTAAATCTAAAGCACTTCGTTAAAAAGTTCAAGCACATATTTTTTGCTGAAAATTTTTTTAAAAAAATCTAAATTCCTTACAATTTTAAAATTAAATTTTTTATAAAATTTTTCTCATGGAATTTTAAATATAGTTTTTAAGGAAGCACCAAAATATGTCTTTATTTGAAAGACAATTCTTCTCAGAACTAAAAACTAAATTCATGTTTGACTTTTTTTTTACTTATTTTAAGTTTATGCCTGTATTACTAATGTAATTTCGCTGTTTTTGGATTTTTTGTCTAACTAAAATGTTAACAACAGATTTTCTGATTTTTTTTTTTAACAAACAACACAAAACAAAAACTTTTTACCAATTTGTTGTTGGCCTTTTATGGTCTTAAGGCATCATTACCTACGAAAATATAAAATAGACTAAACTAAATAAAATAAAAACAAGTTAAAAAGTTGAATTCGGTGATAACGAATATACTAATACTCTCCACAATGTAAAAAATATTAATGGAAAAAAAATATTTGGAAAAAAAAAATTATTTCAATAAATGTTTGTGAATTTTTTTTTTTTAAATTGGTAAAGAATATTAACTTCGACAAAAAATGTTTGTAAAAAATTAGTTAATAAAATTTATTTTGAAAAAAAAAAATCTTTTTGAAAAAAAAAATATCCGCGAAATGCTTTTTGAATTAAAGTAATTCAACTCAAGCATTATTTATAGTATTTTCTAATATCAACACCCACAAAATGATACTGATAAAATCGTCATTTTACTGAGTCCAAGTGCAGGGCTTTGATCTGTACTTTATGAACGGCAAAGTGAGAACACTCCCATACTCCAACGTGAGGGTATAAAAAATATGCTTGCTATACTTCATGTTTATTAAATTTGATAAAAAAAAAAATCGGTCGAACAGTATTTAAGATATCGCTCAAATTAAGTTTAAATCTGAAGCTCTGCATAATTGTCAACCGAAAAATTTTTAATTTTCTTAACAAATTTTTTTAACATAGAAAAAGGAGCAAAGTTTTTGGTAGATCTTTCAGAATAATATAAATTTTTAAACTTTTTTCTAGAATAGTGTAAAAATCTGACTCAAGCTCTACATAATTATCAAAGTAAAAACATTTAAGATTTTTTTTTAAATTTCTTAAACGAAGAAAAAACTGAAATTTTTTAAAAATTTTTTACAAAGTATTTAAAATATTAATACTTATAGCTTTTTGTCAAGCTTTCTCTAAATTTAAAATTATTTTCATAAAAATAAAAAATTAAGATTAGAAATACTTTCTGCTTTTAAAAACAAAACTCAAATATGTTCTACTTTTTTCATAAAAAAGCTAAATTTTGAGATGAATTTTAATTAAAAATATAAAAAAAATTAAAGCTTTTTGTAAGCTTTTACCATAAGCTTATACAACTATTTGTTTCATAAAAATTCCATTTTTGAAAACTTAAGAGCAAAAAAAATTATATTTAAAACAAAAAATGAACAAAGCTTTTAGTAGAACTTCCAGAAAAATATAAATTTTAAATTTTTTCTAGAATATTGTCAATTTTTGAGTGCAACTATTAAACTCTAATATGTTTAGAGAACAATTAAAAAAAAAAAAACAATAAAAAAAAAACTTTTTGTAAAGCTTTAAGAATAACTTTTAATATTATTTATAACGATACAAAGTGTATCGAATACTCACGTAAATAAGTAAAGTAATTTGAACATACCTGAAAATATAAAAAAAAATAATTTATTAATTATAGCTTTTTTCAGTTTAGATGTAAGTTTAACTTTATTAATTATATCAGAAGTGCCCAGGCAGAAAAATACCAATTAAAAAAAAAAAAAAAAAAAAAAAAACAAAAACAAAAAATCGCAAAATCCTAAAAGTATTTTAAATCATTTTTTTAACTCGGAATTTTTGTTTCAAAATTTGCCAAATTTTTTTTTTTTTCTAAAATCATTTTTAACGAAATTTTTTCACCCAAAACGTTAAAAACTAATTTTGTCTGGGACTTTATAAATATATTTTTTTGAGAATTTAACAATTTTGGATTTACGTAGGGTGACCATTTTTTCTCGAACTCAAATCAGTACGCCTACATTTTATATATTTTTTTCTTTCAAGAACTCCCCAAAAACTCATATGGAAAGAAAAATTATGACGAATGTTTTAGCACTCAAAAAGTTTTGGTTTAATTAACAGAATTATTGTATATTGTATTTCAGTAAAAACAACTGTTAAAAACAACTGACATGAACAGTTGTAGTAATTTTGCAGAAAATGAAGCCCATCACAGACAAAAATTCAATACAAACCACAAATGTTTTGAGAATGGCATTATGAAGTCTTAGTTCTTTTGAGAATCGACTTTTTATCAAGTTCTGAGATCTCTCTCTTCCTTTTAGAAAAACTCCCAAATCATGAGCAAATATTTAAAAAAAAACTCTTGTGTTCTCGGAACTTTTTCCGATAGGAAAAACCTCAGATTTTGTGTCCATATTTTCGGGATAAAACCCTGCAAACGCCAATGACTTTACCACATCCACACATCTAATTTTTATTTGGACTCATCCAATTATAATTTCATCCTAAAAATACTTTCCCTATAAAAACCTACTCAGATTCTGTTCGCTTTTTCTTATACAGATTAATTTTCGTTACGAATTTTTTTTTTCGTACTCACAAGCTTTAAGATTTTTGTACATTTTTTAATAGAAAGTATTTCAGACTTAGCTTTTATAAAGCTTCTCTAACAAATTATTTGATGGAAATAATAGTTTTGGTATAGAATTTTTGACTAAAATAATTTTTTATGTGGAAATGTCCAAAAATCAGTACAAATCAGTACAAGGTATTTTGATCAGTACACGTGACTAAAAATCAGTACATGTACTGATCAAATCAGTACGAATGGTCAGCCTAGATTTACGAGACCTTTTGATACATAGGATTTCGGATCCAACATTGGAAAAGTAAAACCGTTCGACCAATTTTACATTTTTTCTTGATATACGTGTTCAGCGCAGTTAAGTCAATAAATATGATGTATCGCAAGATATATATTTTTTTTATTTTCAAAATCCAAAACTTTGATCGATGGGTGCCATGGGTTAATTAAGTCCAATTATCCTCAAATTTGTAACACATATTTATATTTTACTAGACCTAAAACTAGGTCTAGTAGAATTACAATTTGCCCGGAAACTTGGGAAAATCAAATGACAAAAAATTACACTGTACAGCTCCATATACACTTTATAAGGTTCCAGACCAATATTTCGATGAGTTACAAACGGAATGACAATCTTATATATACCGTCTACCACAAATTGTAAGTGTAGGGTATAAAAAGAACAGCTAAAGGAAGTCACCATATTATGGTGGTTAAGGTTTTGTTAGGAAAAATAAAAAAAAAAATACAAACTGAAAATCTAACTTTTATGTAGATGAGATGATGAGAATGACAAACACAGAGAAAAATATAACCACAGAGTTTCAATAAAAATGGATTATCAGAAATTTGCCAAAATTATATTACTGTAAATGGGAATTGCTTTTGTGATAAGCAGATAATTGGACTTCTTTTTTATAAAGCGACTCTTAATACGCCAAAATTTTAAGAAATTTTTAGGTCATCATTTTAAGAGGCGTATGAATTTTCCCTTTATTTTTTGGGTCGAATCACATTTAAAATTTTGTCTCCTTTTCTCTAACTGCATCACTGTTAAAAAACTAACTATTACACACTCCTACAAAACAAACCTTAACTAATGCATTCCTACGTTTGCTGTATATTATTTAGGGTTATAATAGTTTCGTTGGTTAGTTGGCATTGTTGTTGCTTGTGTATGTTGTTGCCTGTGGATGTTGTTGCCGTTGATGTCGGTTTCGGCAAGATGCATAGTGTTGTTGTTGTTAAAAAAAAAAGAAAAACTACCAAAAGTTCTTAAGTGCTTTTGGGTATTTTTTCCTCGTTATATTTTTGTTTGTTGAATTGTTTAGCGGCAGGAATGTGCCATGATGTTCTTTTCACTCTATTTAAAGGTTTTACGCTGCATTACTTTTGAAGAGTGATAATAAAAAAACAAACAACACCAAAAATAAAGCTTATTGTTAGAAATCATTAGGAAAATACTCTAGGAAGGATAAGGAAAAAGTTTAGTTTTTCCTAATTTTTGGTAAGAATTTTTGGGGGTTTTTATTTGAATACGAAAAAAAAACTATTCATGTATTGAGGCAACAGCAAGTTAAACTTTTGTTTAAATATTTGTTTAAGGAAAAGTTAAAGATGTAAAAAAATGTCGTTACTAAAAAAAAAAAGAAAAAATATCCGAGAATTTTTATTTGTAAAAAAAACATATTTGGCCTAGTTTAAATACCGTTCGGTATCCCATTCTGTTTATATATTCAACCAGTGGTCGAATTAAAGTATTTTTTATTTTTAGGTTATGTGGAATTTCGAGGTGTCCTTACATTTTCGTTCATAACTTTTGAACTCCTGAACCGATCTCGCTCAAATGCAATATCGAACTGCTTCGGGCAACATCAAGTACATATAGTATGTTAAATTTTAGACATATCTGTGTAATATTTGGGTCGCGAACGCCATTTCAACAGACAGATGGACATCACTCGAATATATTCGAATCGATCCCTAATCAATAATCGATCCATGATCAATATGGGGTCCGAGACCATCAACTAAATGGAGGGTATAAAAATATTATACATGAAAAATTTGGAAAAATCTATAAAAATATATGAAATTCTTCTAATGGGGAAATGGCGCCTTTAAAAGGGCTGCTAATAAAAAGTCAATTAAGGTAGCTAAAATAATGTGTTATCTTAATATTTTTTATTTACCAAAATTGTTTCAGTTTCGGAAATTTTTTTATAGGTAAAAACGTTTTGGAATATGGGAAATTTCTATACAAAGATATTTTTAAAGATTAGAAAGCTTTTGTAAAAAGTTTTATATGAAAAATTAGGAAAACTAGGAAAGAGGGCAACTCAAAACATGTCGTCTATGACAGGGCCGAACATCGTAGAGTGTACTCTTCTATTAGAAAATGGCGCCTGTAAAAGAGCGGATAGTAAAAAATTAATTAAGAATTTAATATTTCCAACTTTTTATTTATCAAAATTGTTTCAAATTCAGAATATTTTCTATGGGTAAAAAGTGTTTCAGGAAATGGGACCTTCCAATACAACATTATTTTAAAAATTTAAAAATTTTCGTATACGCAAAATGTTTCAGAATTTGAAGTTTTTTTTATATTAAAAATTACGAAAAAAATTTACAAATATAAAACTTTTGCAAAAAAAAAACTCAACTCTAAATATGGAACCCATGACAGAACCCTGAACTGTGGAGTGTAAATAAGGAAATCAGTTATTTCGTCAAGAAAAATTTGAAACAAATATACAAAACTCCTCCGTTAGAGGAAAAAAAATCCGAAAAAGTAGTACTTTTTATTGGAAAAATGTTTCAGAATCTTCGAACTTTTCTACAGGAAAACAAGTAACACATATATAGTCGGCCAAGACCGACCAAAAAATACCCTACACCAAAGTTTGCCAGAAATTGGGTCCTCAGTCTAAACACGGAACAAATGGATCTATCTTATGTTAAAACTTGAAATAGAGAAGACGACAGTTCTAAACGGAATTTGATTTAAATACGCTTTTTTTTGTTACGAATAGACGGATTTAAGTGAATACCCAGCAAAAACATGGTAATGAGTTGTGAAAAGTAATCATTACAAAGTACATTATTTATAATGAGTACACACTACCATTAACATTATTTTAAGCCCAAAAGTAACTACTTTTCAGTAATATGTTATAAAAGCATTTCTAAAAAAAATATATCCTTGCACTTGCAGTTTTTAACCTTTACAATTCAATTAACTTAAAAAGTACTTAAAAACTTAATAAAAATACACAATTTTTAAGTTTAAGTAAAGACAAGTTAAATTTAAAATGTTTTAATTAACTAATTAATTTACTTCTTATTGGTAATGGGTTTTTACTCCTTATTAGTAATCCGAGTCAGTAACTACTTATTTATCTCCATACTCTTCACTACTTATTTTTGTCTCACGCCCTTGTTAAAATAATTAGTGTTTCATTCAATAAGTAACTACTTATTAACATCTGTTTCGGATTACAAAACCCATTACTAGTAATGCCAATTTTTGCTGGGTATCGGCCGATTTTTTTTTATGGGAACTGAGTCCAAAAATGGTCCAATTATAATCAGATTTGATAAGGTTACTAAAACGTTGAACCATCAAATTTTTTCTATTTTCATGAATTTTGAGAGATTTGTGTAAATATCGGGAGAGTGGTTTGTTTGGGGATTATAAGTAGAACTGACCCGATTTCTTTAAAATTTATAATGATGATTTCAAAATGCGTCTACCTGCCAAATTTTTAAAGGATACATATTATAATGCCGTTATAACAGTCATTTGTGGGTCCTCCGTATGTTTGTTGGTAGCGTGCTAGCCTTTCAACGTGGGGCTCGTGAGTTCGATTCCTACCAGAACCCTTGGTTTTTTTCGCTACAACGAGACGACGGTCATTGTTACCAGTTCTCGTTTAGGTTGAATTTATTAAAAAAAAATGTTTGTAAATATATAGAAAGAATAAATAAAAATAATTGATCAGGTGATCAAAACTGTTAAGTCATTTGTGTCAAATTCTATGGGGGTTACAACAAAACATGGGCCGATTTTATTCAATTTCATTCAATAGGATTCGTCCTTGGACCAAAATAAGCTTAAGTGACAAATTTCAGGTCATTTAATTTAAAATTGTATCGTTTAAATACCGTAACATGGACTGACAGCCGAACAGACATCGCTAATTCCATTCAAAAAAGTTAGGTCTACAACCAATATTCCGGATAGTAATAAATAGGGCAAGTACTTTCATGAAAATGCATGTTTTTACTCAGCATTGTAAACATACAATAAATTAAATATCTATCAATAAATTTGCAATAAAATGGCATCGATTTGTAGTTGCATATTTTTGCATATTTTGGTATAAATGCATATTTTTGCGTATTTTCAAATAAATTGGACTTTTTTTAATTTTCACCAACATTTTTTCAAAACTTCCTTAGCAAAATTCGAAACAAATCCCTTATTTCTTATACATAGAAAAATATTTTTATTTGTAGACATCATATTCTGAGACATTTTTTATAGATTGATTCTGAAAGTATATTTTTTAGATTTTGAGAAATATTTTCTATTGAAAATGTTCTTATTCTAAGACATTTTACTAATCGTAAAGAAAAAAAGAAATGGTTTTGAATTTAAGATTTTTCTATATGAAAATTGGATTTTTTTTTATTTTGCTTTGAGTCATGGTGGGGGTTTTTGCCATTGAGTTCATTTTTTGACTTAAAAATCTTAAAATTCCGAAAAAAGGGGAAAAAATTTAAAAATTACTTGTTCTAGAAAAATATTATACTTTAATAATTTTTTTATAAAATTTTTTACTCAAGAAAAATTTAGTGACTCAAAGAAAAAAAAAGTAAATTTGTTTCATTAAAAATATTTTTATGACAAAATGTGTCTATAAAAAAAATTTTTACTTATAAAAAATTGTTTCCACACAGAGAAAAATAAATTTCCAACTGAATTTTTCAGTTGCATTAACTTAAAATTCGGTTGCTGCTACTATATTTTGATGTGGCTAATGAATTTTATAGTTGTTTCAATTAAAAGGCAGTTGTAATAACAACATTTTGTTGTAACTACCGATATTTAGTTGTTTCAACCTTAATTCAAATGCATCCACCGATTTTTTGTTGCAACAACTGAATTTCAGTTGGAAATTAGCAAATTTGTTTTCTGTGTGCACTCAAAAAACCCGTTGTTATGAATTGTCTAGTGCCTTAAATTATTTGACAAAGCCTAATTTATGTTGACAAACCTATTTTTTTAGTAAAAACAATCATTTTTAAATGCATATTTTTGAAGTTTTTAGTGCATATTTTGGACTTTTAGATGCATATTATAGGCACATATTTTTGATTTTTAGATGCATGAAAGTACTTGCCCTAGTAATAAACATGAGCACAAACTCATTATGCCCTGTACCACAGAGTGGTGTAAAGCATAAAAACCTTAAGAATCTAAAAAAAAATCTATAGAATAAATGTTAAGAATCTTAAAAATTTTTGTAAAAATCTAAAAAATGTCTCAGAATCTGAGAACTTTTTTACATAAAATTTTCTCAAAAAATTTTTCAATAAAAAAAAAAATGTCCCAGAATCTAAAAATTTGTCTTTAAGAAAAAAGATTCAAAATAGGAAAAATATTCTGCTTTAAAAATTTTATCAAAATATATAAAAATAATTTAAAGCACCTCTATTTAAAAAATGGCGCCCGATAGAGGACCTTTAATATGAATTTCTTTTGAATCTAAATAGATTCAACAAAGGTAGGTCTAGAACCGATATTCCGGATAGTAATAAACATCAGCACAAACTCATTATGCCCTGTGTTGGTGTAAAGTATAAAAACCTTAAGAATCTAAGAAATTTTCGATAGAATAAATGATTCAGAATCTTAAAAATTTTTGTAGAAAAATCTAAAAAATGTCTCAGAATGTGAGAACTTTTTTACATAAAATTTTCACTAAAAATTTTTCAATAAGATAAAATGTCACAGAATCTAAAAATTTGTGTTTTTGAAAAAATATTTAGAATAGGAAAAATATTCTTCATTAAAAATATTATGATAATATTTAAAAATATTAAAAAAAAATTTGGAGCCCTTTAGAGGGCCTTTATTGTGAATTTCTTTAGAATCTAAATAGATTTAAAAAAGGTAGTTCTAGAACCAATATTCCGGATAGTAATAAACATCAGCACAAACTCACTATTAAAAACCTTAGGAACCCAGCAAAACCTTCTCTTACCAAGTAATTAACTTAAGGGGTTAGCAAAAATATGAGTAACTAGTTACCTCCCAATTTTATCAGTTTAACACAGTGATGTCATTGGAGGTAACCACATTTTGCCTTTTTTGGCGTAAAGTAATGCTAATGGTAATTAGTAATATTCAAATCCATTACCACGTAAGCGAGGCCGGAAGGGGTACCCAATACCAAGTTTTTGCTGGGAATCTAAGAAATTTTCTATAGAATAAATAGTTCAGAATCTTAAAAATTTGTATAGAAAAATCTAAAAAAATTCTCAGAATCTGAGAACTTTATTACATAAAATTTTCTCTAACGATTTCTCAATAAGAAAAATGTCCCACAATCAAAAAATGTCTTTTTACGAAAAAAGATTCAGAATAGGAAAAATATTCTGTGTTAAAAATTTTATAAAAATATGTTTAAATATTTAAAGCACCTCTATTCAAAAAAATGACGCCCGTTAGAGGGCCTTTAATATGAATTTCTTATTTTCATTAAGTAAAATGTTTCTTAATAACATAATTTAACTTTTGATGACCGTACAACTCTGTGAGAGACCTTATAATAATAATACAATAATAAAATAACAAAAAAATTGGACCCCTTTCTCAATAAGAAAAAATATCCAAGAATCTAAAAATTTGTCCTTACGAAAAAAGATTTAAGATAGGAAAAATATTGTGAATTAATAATTTTATGAAAATATATAAAAATATTTAAAGCACCTCTAAAAAAATGGCGCCCGTTATAGGGCTTTCAATATGAATTTCTTATTTTCTGAATATACATAATTAAATTTTTGATGACCGTCTGTAAGAGACCTTATAATAATGTAAAAAAATTTGAGAACTAAAAAAATTTATCTATCGCAAAAATGTTTTCGGATTCTACAACTTTCCTCTGGCAAAATGTTACAGAATCTAAGAATTTTTTTATAAAAATGAATTTAGAATCTTAATATTTTCTATAGGAAAGCTTTTTCAGAATTAAGGAATTCTTCTACATGAACAATTTAAAAAAAACAATAAAATTATTCCATAAGCAAAATGGCGACCGTGACAGGACACCAAATTCGAAATTGATAAAATAAGGTAAATTAATTTAAATCTCAAACTTGTTTTACAGCAACCCTTTTTTTGCATCAACCCTTTTCAGGAATATGATAGTTTTCGCAAAATCTGAGGCATATTTGTACAAAAAAGCACTAAAAATATAAGAAATTTTTAATAAAATGAAATTTCCGAATCTCAAAATTTTTTGATTTAAAAGATTTCTTCAGAAACTTAGAATTTGATTTTATACAAAATCTGTCTCAGAATCTAAGAACTTTTCTTTCCGATCATCTTAAAATCTTTCTTTATTCTATTAAAGAAATAACTTTTTCCCCTTATTCGTTTAAGTTGGTTTTTTTTAACAAAGAGAAGAATGCTTAATGACTATAGTTTGAAAACTTTAGTATTTAACCATCTTCTGTTGCTTTTTGTTGTTCTGCCATTGTCATGACCATTAACACTAAAATAAAATCAGTTAGAAGTTCAAATTTGAAGTTCCTTCATGATGGCTTTTCAAAAAAAAAAAGCTTTTTTTTTATTAGAACCACAATATTTATTTCACGTTATATACTCGAGAGATGCTTATAAATCATGATTTAATGCATTTGTTTGCCATATTTCCGTTTAAATACCCAACCATATACAGTAGTGTAACAAATAGCTTTCAAATGGTTCCCAAGGGATTTTTTTGTAATAAAATGAAAAAAAAAAACTTCTGCTTTTTAAAAAAATACCATCTTTAAGATTAACATTAAAGATTTTCCTCACATTTTCTAATTTAAAACAATGACAGAAAATAAAAACTTATGGCGATTTCGTATAAAATGTTTTGCCAAAAATAGTAAAACAGGAAACTTAGCGGTTTTTTTTTTCATTAAAACATATAAATTTGTTAATAAAAAATACTAACAATTTTCTAACATGTTTTTAACTATGTTGGTGGGCTTTTTTTCTATCTGAAAAAAAAAAATCATATTCATATTTCTTAACCAGTTGATAATGTATAGGTATTATGTTCCATTGTTTAAATAATAAGGGTATTCAAGATAAAAGCTTGGCAATGAAAAAATTTCTAGATTTTTGAAATAACAAAGACAAAGTAAAAATATTAACTATTTAGGTCTATTACTAGCATTATGTAAAAAATTACGGAGCACAATGTATCATTAAACATATTTTGCATAATATCTGTTCAAAACAGCTGATTCGATAGGTTGTAAGTGGCTGCTGACGTTGTGATAAAACAGCTGGTAATTCATTATTTCTAGGTTGATGCCTAATAAAACATTTCTGGAATTTTTGAAAAAAGTATTAAGATATAGTCATAAAATAGAAAAAATTGTAAAAAAAAACAAAAAAAAAACAAAAAAATAAAAAAAACGCAAAAAATGTAAGTAAACTACTGAGTTTTTTTTTTCAAAATGCCAAAGTTTATTCTTTTTTCAAAAAACGATGTCTGGCACTAAAATATTTTCTAAAACACAGTTACCTCAAAAAGAATTTATATTTGTGTTTACAAAAAATACATCGTGAACACCCCTATTATTCTTTGTCTCTTTCATAACATGCATTTAGCCAAAAAAAAACATACATACGCACTATTAAACATTAAACAATATGCGACAACATTTAAGTATTTTGACAACTACAACGAAAATGTCAACAACATCAGTTGAATAAAAAAAAATATACAAACAGCAACAACATTGTAACAACACAAAAAAACCCAACAACAGTAATAACAACAATTTTAAACAAAACAGAAAAAATGGCAACAACAGCTATAAACAAAAATAAAAAAAAAATCAACTAAAATTGCAAAATTTGTTTATTCAAGAAAAAACACACAATTTCGTAGGAGTCAGGAGGTTAAACGTATTAAACAGTGGGACAAGAGGAGGTAAAATCACAAATTTTACTATTCTCAAATTAATTTTTGTATTAAATAATTTTCGAAATCAGAGCTAAAATCACAACCAAAACTTTGATCTAATGGTGCCACAGGTTAAAGTTATCGGATTTGGCTTAAATGATTTTAATAAAATTCTGTCCCAAATGAAAAGGCCAAGGAAAAGTGTTTTTTATTAAATATCTTGACACAGTAAAAAATTTTGTGATAATTTTAATTCCGAGCTAGTGTGTATATATAACAAAGACAAAAAATAATTAAATTTATTCCAATAAAGTACACTTATAAAGATTTACAATGTAAAAACAATTCCCTACTTCGGAATTAATATTAAATTTAATTCCAGAGAAAATTAAATTTAACTCCACAGTGGGTTTAAAAATAAAAAAGCAAACCAAAACTTTTTGCTGTGTAGGAGAAATCGCCATTTTTAAAAAATTTAAAATAGCAATATCTTGGAAATTATTAAACCGATTTTAATTTTGTTTTTATATTCGTATTCTGATCATCAAAGTTAA
This sequence comes from Pegoplata infirma, assembly GCA_963921195.1. Classification (NCBI taxonomy): domain Eukaryota; kingdom Metazoa; phylum Arthropoda; class Insecta; order Diptera; family Anthomyiidae; genus Pegoplata; species Pegoplata infirma. The sequence continues at coordinate 217,407,068 of OY992539.1, forward strand.
TAGGTTAGGTTGGATGGGCGACCGCCCACTTGGCGAACTTACTAAGAGGCTGTAAGGCCTATTGTAATTCCCTTAATTGTTATTGAGGGATTCCTCTGATTCAAATTTTTTTTACATTTTAAACCACCCCGATTATCAATGAGACACCGTTTAGGCAATCCAGGTCATCGAAAAATCTTTGCCTCAAGTGCTTAAGGTGGTTTCTCAGATCCGGGCATTCACATAACAAGTGCTTCACTGACTCCTCATGCACTTTCGCACAACTTCTACCATAGTCCCTCTATCAGAAAATCGCATACGCACGGCCATTTTGCCAATTATACAGTGTCATGTAAGTACTCGCACTAATAGGCTAATAGTCCGTTCGCCAAAAGTAAGAAGACTTTTTTCCTCTTATGATTTGGCAGTGGCCATGAATTCTACTATAGGAACCGAGATATCAGGTTCGACACGTTCCCCACCGACTCGGTGGCATTTCTTACACATCCATATGCCAATTCGTTCCAGCGACCCCACTACGTCCAGAGACCCTGATCAACTTGACTGTGTGCTGACTGATTCGATGAAGTGATCGTATACAATTCCCGATTTTACAGTGTTTGATTCTAAGGCCTTCAGGAGGCCCAACAACAACAAAAAACTATTTTTTTTTATGTATTGGAAAACACAAATCTCACAAAAACAAAATTTTTTGTGTTGGGCCCCCAGAAAACAATCCTGCATACGCCGTTGCCTTCAGAGCTGCAAGGCTGTCATAACAGAGTTCTCCGCCCAGTCTTCCCTAGTTGGTATTTGGACTTCGAAGTTTCAATCAAAGTTCTATTGCTGTGAGATATAGTCGGCTTTTCGTCCCGCCCACCGTACTTAATATTGTCAAGTGTCCCTTAAGAGCGTTGCTTAAGCATTTGTGACTCTCTTAACCTAAGAACCGATTTTTTTGATGTATCACTTTCAGGCCGGCCTGGGGTGCCGATCTAATAGCTCCAGTGATGCCCACACACGTCAGTCGCTACACCTTATGTATGTTGCAGAGATATAATTTCTTATCCACTGCTTTACACAAGGGCCCCATAGGTAAGTATTCCCAGCAAAAACTGGCATTACTAGTAATGGGTTTTGTAATCCGAAACAGATGTTATTCAGTAGTTACTTATTGAATGAAACACTAATTATTTTAACAAGGGCGTGAGACAAAAATAACTAGTGAAGAGTATGGAGATAAATAAGTAGTTACTGCCTCGGATTACAAATAAGGAGTAAACACCCATTACCAATAAAAAGTAAAATAATTAGTTTATTAAAACTTTTAAAATTTAAATTGTTTTCACTAAAACTTAAAAATTGCGTAATTTTTATTAAGTTTTGAAGTACTTCTTAAGTTAATTGAATTGTAAAGGTTAAAAACTGCAAGTACAAGAAGATATTATTACTTAGAGGTGCTTTTATAACATATTACTGAGAAGTAGTTACTTTTGGGCTTAAAATAATGTTAATGGTAATGGGTACTCATTATAAATAATGTACTTGGTAGTGATTACTTTTCACAACTCATTACCATGTTTTTGCTGGGTTGGTCTTATACCACCGTCCGACAAAACTGAAAAAAGTCGTAAAACACGGACCGGATAATATACATTTGAAACTAGAGACTAACAGCCTTACCACAAGAAAATAAAATAAATTTAAAATGAGCTTTTAATTTTATTTCCGTACAAATTGTTTTTGTTTTTAAAATCGACTTTCAAAAAATGTATTAAAAATTTGAAATTTAAAATAAAACTTTTGTTAAAATAGACTTTTTGTTTTCTTGTGGTAAGGGCTAAATGAAGTAAAACTGCATTTATAGTTATTCTTTCGTGATCCTGTTTCCTTTTAAAAGGACTTTATAAAATAAATTTTTTAATATTTGTACACACAGAAAACAAATTTGCTAATTTCCAACTGAAATTCAGTTGTTGCAACAAAAAATCGGTGGATGCATTTGAATTAAGGTTGAAACAACTAAGTATCGGTAGTTACAACAAAATGTTGTTATTAAAACTGTCTTTTAATTGAAACAACTATAAAATTCGTAACCCACATCAAAATGTAGTAGCATCAACCGAATTTTGAGTTGATACAACTGAAAAATTCAGTTGGAAATTTATTTTTCTCTGTGTACTTGTCCTAGGATGACACTGATGATAGCAAATGAAAGAGAAGGATCTTCCCTAATTTTCCTATTCGAATATTTTTACATATCAGTAAAAAGGAGGTAAGTTACCTTCTTTCAAAAATGTATCCTTCAACATCAATCAAAATTATTTACAAAATATTTTGATAATGTTTTCAAATGACTTTATTCACATTAGGGAAGATCCTCCTATTTTATTTGCCATCACCAGTGTCATCTTAGGACAAGTACAAACATTTTAAAAATACTTTAAAAAATGTATCCTTTAAAACTCTGAAGCCCTTTTAAAAGGAAACAGGATTATGAAATGAAAAACTGTAAATGCAGTTTTACTCCATTTGATATCTACTTTCAGACGTATATCATACGGTGCATGTTTAATATTGGCTATCGGATGGTGTTATCGCACTATACCTCCAGTGGGTAATATAGATTTGAGACCCCACCTACACCGAAAGTAAAGTAAAAAGCACATAACGACTTTTTCATCCTTTTCCGGTATTCCTTTTCCAAGAAGGCTTTGAGTCCATAATTACAATCATGTATTTCACCTCATTAGATAGTTCCAGGCTGATTCCATATAATTGGGGAAGAACAATCTGTCTATATTAGTCGTTTTTGGTTTTGCGGTTTTGGCCGGACTAACTCTCAGACCGTTGTATTATGCTCACGCTGAGAGCATATTAAGCTCTGATTCCATGAGTGCGCTAATAGTTAGTAAAAACTTGCCTTTGATTAGGATCACAACATCACCAGCGTAGTCAACCACTGAATGATACCCATTCAGTTGGGTTACTCGAGGATCTCATTTATTAAAAGATTCCACAGAAGAGAGATCACTCCCCCTTGGGGAGTGCCCCTTGTTACTACTCTCCTTTCTTCACCATCACCTACATTCGAGTTAATTGTCCTGGTTTTCAGCTTATTGCCCACCCATAGAGTAATCTGTGTGTCCCTCCTGTATTTTATAGGGCATTAAGAATTGATGATATTTTGACATTGTTAAACGCACCTTCCACGTCCAGAAATGTTGCAAACACACCTACCTTTAAGATAAGCGTGTTGGCCCTCGCTGAAATTGTCTGATGTGACATCGACCAGTCTTTCCAGTGTTTTCCATAAAAACGATAACAGACTGATAGGTTTGTAATCCTTTGTGGTCAAACTTAATCAAAATTATTAAGTTTTATGTGTCGCGAAATTTTTTTTTAATTTTTTAATTTTTTTTTCAATTTATCCTCTTGGCCTCAAATTTACACCTCATAATTTTTAGGTCTAATAAAAGAAAAATTTGCCCAGACACTTGTGAAAATCCAAAGTTGAAGGACAAATGTCACTCTAGTGTCCTACTGTCTTCCCAATCAAAAAAAAATAGCTTTGCTCATATAAGACTTAAGTTAAGAGCCAATATAAACATATGCAAAATAAGCAGAAAAAAAGTTTAAAAAAAACGTTAAAAAATTATTGTGTATGCCAGAATGTAAAAATGTCTTAGCTGTTGTTGTTAATATTGTTGTTTGTTTGATAAACAATGCTGTTAAAAAGTTAAAAAAGGCAAAAAAATGAAAAAAATAGTAGAGAATATACCGAATATACCATGTTATTGTCAACATGAATATGTTGCAAGAAAAAAATGATTGTTTGATTAAAAGTTGTTAAAAAAAGGAGAAATAATAAAAAACCAATATGGGGGAGAAGACATAAAAATAATAAACAATACAAAATGTTAAGTAATTTCCGGTTTTGTTAAAAATACAAATAAAAATCTATGTAAAACATCAACACAGTTTGAAAAGTTGAAGAAAAGTTTAAATTTTTAGTTTTAAAAACATAAAAATTTTATTAAGAACATTAAAAAATAGCACTGTGCTACAAACGACCAAAAATAAAATATGCAGGGGTTCTCATATGAAAATTCGGGTTGGTTGGTGTCCATAGACTACTGATATACTCATAGTTTTTCTGGATCACTTCGTTAAGTACGTTTTTTATTGGCAAATGTGTTGAAAAACGGCAATTCTTAAATTACAAATTTAAAAAATTATTACTTTGTTAGTTTGCAACCGATTTTCGATTTTATGGATTTTTTTGAAAGGTATAAGTCGTACCTTTTAAGCAAAACAAAAATTATAAAAATTTGTCAAGAATTGGCTGAGCTACGATCGTTTATGTTAAAAAAAATCCAATTTTTTGAAAAATTTGTCATATTCTTTATACTCTAAGTTGAAAGTGCATCATTAAACAATTTTTTTTTTATTTTTGTATAAAAGTATAGTAAATTAGCTTTCCAAAACAGCAAAAAACATAACAATCGGCTAAAAAATGAATGAGTTATGCTTAGTTTTGTGATAGGACATTTTTAATTTTTATTCAGAAATGCTTGTAATTCAGGTATTATTCATAAATCTTATTGCCAAAGTAGCTAGTGCTCAAAAATCATAACTTTATAATAATTTATTATTATATAGTTTTTAATTAAATAAAAATAAATAAATAAATAAATTATTGCTAGTAGTAATTTTATGTGCCTATGCATATAAACAAGAGATGATAACATAATTAGATTTGTGCGTGATTGACACATGATCACAAGTGAGCGTGATTGAAAATCAATTTTACTCACGTGGTTGTGAGTGAGTGGAATAAAAAAATGGGCGTGTCAGTTGCTTCTAAAACCCATTTATAATGTTTTGGTTTTGTTTGAAAAATATTAGGTTACTTCTTAAAAACAAGTATTGAGAATAGATTGAAAATATGCTCGTTTTAGTAAAAAATCTTTTTTGAAAAGTTATACCTGCAACATTTTTATGACAGAAAAAGTTGTGTGTTTGCAAACATTTTTAAAACGAAATTGGTACACTGAAAAAAATAGCTTCGTGAAATTAATGAAAATTTACATAACCTTAATGAAAAATGACTCACGTTTTCAACCGAAGACAGGTTTCATTTGATTAATGAAACTGGTGTCATTAAAGTTCCTTTCAATGAAAACTTGCATATAAATAATGAAAATATTCGTAGAACTTGTTTGAAACGTTTTATGAAGTTTTTCATAAAATGTATGAAAATATCCATTGATTAAATGTGGAATTGTAGTTGGTAATGAGCGTATGATAATTGCTTTTTACAAGTAACTAGTTGCTAACTTTATTAAGGTTTTGATATGGGAATTACGATAAATTCATGTTGGTTAAAGTTATCAAAATTTCCATAGAAAGCCCCTAATCAGGTTAGGAACAAGTTACCTAAAAACAGCACGTATCATACACCCATAAGTGAAAATTTGCATTGATAACAATTTTGGTAAGTCACATGTAACCATCACTGTAACCGTCACTGAAATTTTATTTAGGGGCATGTCACAGACTCAATTCCGATCGGATTTGAAAAAAAGTTGTTACTCGTAAAACGCAAAACAATTTTTTTTTCGGAATGAAATCACTTTTAAAAATCAAAGTGGAATTGAATTGCTAAAAGTGGTTTCATTCCGAAAACAAGTATTTGCTTTGCGTTTTACGAGTGAACCACTTATTCCACTTCCCAACGGAATTGAGTCTGTGACATGACCCTTAATTGCATACTTTTTATGGTTTTCACCTAGTTTTTACACACAACAAAATTTTACTCCAAACTTAAATTGGTCTGAATTGCCATATAAGGTAAACTATAAAAGACAAAAACGCGATAACTTTAAAAACACGTGCTGCCAAAACGTAGCAACAACGTAGCAATGGAACAACACAAATTACCCTACATTTCATCACAAAATTTAAATGACTTAAAAAACTATTTTTCTGTTGCAAATTATATTATAATTTATAAGAAACAGTCAAAAGAAACACTTATACAGAATTTTTCACTTGTAATTTCGATTAGATATAACCAGCATAACACACACACACAAGTTTCAACAACAAAGCAAAAAAATATAAATTATTTTATTTTATTAGAAAAAAGTTAACACACATGTAAAAATTACAATTAGACTAAACACGCGTGGTGTAATAAAACGTCGTATGTTTTTGTTCTGTTTTCTTTCTCATATTCGTAACGCAGAGTTGTATTTAGTTCTAAAAAATCTTATGATATTTTTTAATGAAATTATGAAATCTAATGAAACAAGTTTCATAAAATTTGTTCATAACATGCATGAAATTTCAATCAGCTTATGAATTCCTTCATTTAAGTAATGAAAACAAAATAATGAATCCGTTTCATTAATATCAGGAAGGTTATTTTTTTCAGTGTAAAGTTGTGGGATCATTTGATGGAAATTTTACCTATTTAAGGTGGATTTTTTTGCTAACGTGTATAAATTATCCCATACAAATTTGACATAAATTTGCCGTATATAGTTAAAAAATGTCAAATTTGTATGGGATAATTTATACACGTTAGCAAAAAAGTCCAGCTTTATAAATAAACGTATGAGGCATTCCACACCAAATAACCCAAAAAATTGAGTTTTTGGTTTTTAAATTTTTCAAAAACTTGGCTTAGGAGGTCAAATATTGGAAAAATGGTAAAATTTGTGTTGAGTTACCTTGTTTAAATATTTATTTAATTAAAACGGAATGCACCACAATCTTAAACATCGATTAAATTTTTTTTTTTGGAAAATTTTCAGAACCCGTTCTGAAATTTTGCATTTTTAAAAAAAGTCAATTAATCAAAAATCCGGCCACTTTTTTTTTTAAGTTTAGATGTTTGTCTATCCACACAAATAAATTCAGACATATGCTTTTTTGAGAAAATTGCATTTGAATATTAATTTTCATAACAATTTTGTAATTCGCTTGTATTTTCTTGTTTCGACGTAGAGAATGAGTTTTAAATATTTGCATTAGTCATACGCTACGTTGAACAAAGCAAATTACTAAATTGTCATGAAATTCAAAATTCAAATGCGATTTCGCGAAAATAACGAAAAACACATTACAATTTTTTTTGTGTGGATAGACAAACTAGAGATGGGAACATAAGCAGATAAGAGCGTGAGTGTGACTGAATTCAATTTTACTCACGTGATTGTGAGTGAGTGTGAGTAAGATTATTGCATGAAAGATTTTTGATTTTTTGCGTGATTTATTTTCTCTTCATATTTCCTTTCATTCCAAAAAAAGCAACAAAAAAAATTTAAAATTTTGCTTAACTTCAGATTTCGTCCCGAAAAAATCAAAACAAATGTAAAATTTTAGATTTTGCTGAAAATTTTGAAAGATTTTTGAAACTTTACTTTTTGAAATTTTTTTAGTATAAATAAGAATATCATGAGTGTGAGTTAACGTTAGCGTAAGTGACTCTTGCATCGGCGCACGTGAGTGTTAGTTGTATTAAATTTAGCCACGTGATTGTGAGTGAGTGTTAGTAGAAAAATTATGCTCGTGATTGAGTGAAAGTTAAAATTCACTCACGTGACCATCTCTTAGACAAACATTTAATTTTTAAAAAAAAATTTACAAAAAAAAACGAAAGTGGCCGGATTTTTTATAAATTGACTTTCTTAAAAAATGGAAAATTTCAGAACGGGTTCTGAAATTTTTTTTATTCCACTCACACTTTTTTATTCCACTCACACTGACACACTCATAACGACGTGAGTAAAATTAATTTTCAATCACGCTCACTTGTGATCATGTGTGAAACACACATAAATCTAATTACGTTCCCATCTCTAGTTTATATGCATAAGCACATAAAATTACTACTAGTTATAAGATTTATGAATAATGCTTGAATTACAAGCGTTTCTGAAAAAAATTAAAAATGTCCTATCACAAAACTTAACATAACTCATTCATTTTTTAACCGATTGTTATGTTTTTTGGTGTTTTGGAAAGCTACTTTACTATACTTTTTTACAAAAAATTAAAAAAAATTGTTTAATGATGCACTTTCAACTTAGAGTGTAAAGAATATGAAAAATTTTTCAAAAAATTAGTTTTTTTTTACTTAAGCGATCGTAGCTCAGCCAATTCTAAATCGATTTTTAATATTTTTATTTTGTTTAAAAGGTAAGACTTACACCTTTCAAAAAAATCCATAAAATCGAAAATCGGTTGCAAACTAACAAAGTAATAATTTTTTAAAATTGTAATTTAAGAATTGCCGTTTTTCAACACATTTGCCAATAAAAAACGTACTTAACGAAGTGATCCAGAAAAACTATGAGTATATCAGTACTCTATGGACTCCAACCAACCCGAATTTTCATATGAGAACCCCTGCATATTTTTGGTGTAGCACAGTGTAGTTATTGCAAAACTAAAAACCAGCACAGTTTGAAAATCTTCTTTTTAAAAACAACATTAATATGAACACAAAATGACCAGTGTCCGGATTTTGTATTTGAAAAATATTTTAAAATGTAGCACTACACTCTTAATACATTTTTTTTATTGAAATTTACTTCTATAATGGTAGAAAACTGTTTCCTTGCCACTACGTTCTTACAAATACACAATTCAATACAACCTTAATGCTAGTAAGCTATTTACACTATGTGTAATATTACACATTTTATATGTAAAATTACACACCATGTGTATTTTTACAAAATAACGTACTATGTGTTAATTATTGCAAACTTAGCGTAAAATTTAACTTTCAGTGCGTTAAATTACACCCAGTTTTTATTTCAGCTGACAGATTGACACACCATTTATTGTTAAACAAATTATTAATCTTTTAAGCTCATAATTTTTGGCAGCTCTTTTTTCCAGGTAGTAGTTTTTATTTCTTCCCAGTTAACTGGAACATTCATATTATTATTATTTTTTGGCTTTTTCAAAAAGCCGCCACTGTTATTTTTATTATTTTTTTTTTGTTTAATGCCCATGTTTAATTTGAACATATTATGACACTAATTATGCCCCTTAGTTCTAACTTACACGTTTTTCTAGCTACATAATTCTAGGTATCTAGCTTTAAAGATTTTCTATGAATTCAATAAAAAAAGATTACATCCAAAATCTTATTACATCCAAAATCTTATGTTTTCGTTTGTATAAAAAAAAAAAGTATTATGTTTTGTTTTTGAAAATAATAGTTAAACAAAATAATCAGCTTGAAAACATCAAACAAAAATATTAATATAAAAGGTATTCCACAGTAAAAGTCTGGACGAGAAATTATTACACAGAAAAAAGTGTAATTTTCTGCTTTTGCCCTTAAGAATACTGTGGTACAATAAAGCGGCATTTTTTTTGCTTGGCAAAAAAGTTGTTCTTCCGAAATTTTTATTTTTCTAAGCCTAAAACTTATGTGGTACAAATTTGAGGACAATCGGATTAAATTAACCCGTGGCTCCTGACGATCAAAGTTTTGGATTTTTAGAAATTAAAAAAATAAAAAACAAGTTGAAAAGTTAAATTCGACTTGGCCGAATCTATGAATATCCTCCACAATGCCCTTTTTAAGTGATAGTGAATTTTCTAAAGTGAAAAAAATAACATTTTTGATTTGAAATATTTTATTTTGTGTAAAAATTTTTTTTAGTAATTTTTGAAAAAAAAAATAATTTACTAAATTTTTTTTTTGAGTGTAAAATTTTTTCCGAGCATATTTTTTTTTTTTAGTTGAAAAATATTTTTGAGTGACAAAAATACCTTGTAAATTATTTTTGTGACTTACCAATGTTTTTAAAATATGTTTATCGGCTTTTCAACACGTGAATTAAAGGTCAAACAGATCTGAAATTCACGGTTTTGCTAATAACTTTTGAACCACTGGACCGATTTCGCTGGATTGCAATACCAACCTGACCAGGTAAATGCCCAACATATTTGCCAAAATTGAGCCTCCATAAAGTCTTTCAAAAATTAGCATGTTTTCAACAGAGAGACAGACGGACGGACATCGCTAGATCGTCTTAAAATCGATCAAGGATCATGAATATATATACTTTATGGGGTCCTAGACCAATATTTCGAGGTGTTACAAACGGAATGACAAACTTATATATACCCTCTATCACTAGAGTGGAGGGTATAAAAAATCAAATTTGTTTGCGCTGAACAAAAATATCCAAAAGTTTTAAAAATCAGTCGAATGGCTTTTGAGATAACGCTATTGGAAATTTTTAACCTACTATCAAGAATTTAAAAAAAATCTCGCAAATTTCTTTCTTTGCCCCTTTTATAGAGCTTGAGACAATTATTCAATTAAAAAATGTTCATCAAAAAGCTTTAATTTAAGTTTGATAGCTTCCACCAGATTGACTAAATAATAAATGTTCTACGAGGTTCGATCTGGGAACATTTTTCAGGAAATTTTTTAAAAATATTTTTAAGATGATTTTTTCAAGTTTAAACATTAAAAATTTAAAAAAGCGTCCAGTAGTTTTTATTCAATACTCAAATAATTTGTCAACAATTCAAACAAAAAATGTAAATTTTTTAAATACGGTAGAAAAAATTAACATTTTTGATCTCCAATTCGTTTGACCACCAGTTTTTCGTAAACAAAGAAAATATTTTATTGTTTATTAATATTAGTAAACCTATAAAATAATTAAAATTTTTCTTTTCTTACAAAAAATTGGTGGTCAAAAGAATTGGAGGTAAAAAAATACGGATTTCTTCTACTGTAATTAAAAAATTAAATTTTTTGTTTGGGTTGTTTGATAAATTAGTTGAGCAATGAATAAAAACTACTGGGCCATTTTTTTTAAATTTTTAATGTTAGAGCATAGAAAAACTTGACTTAGAAATATTTTTAAACAATTTTCAGAAAAATGTCTATAAATAATTTCATTTTAGAGATCGACCCTAGTAGCACATTTATTATTTACTCAATCTGGACGCTATCAAGCTTAAATTAAAGCTTTATAAATTACCTACATAACAATTTTTAAAAAATTATACTCGTTTAATAATAATAACGTTGAGTATTGATAACTTTGTCGTTAACAAATTGCACTTACTATTGAAACGTTTCTAATTAGTTGACAACCAGTGTATGTCCAACTTTAAGGGCCCCTGGTGGTGTCCATAGTGGACATGTGGGGGCCAGTGTCCAGACTTAGGGGTGACATTACGTTAGCTATAACCGTTATAAAATTTGATGAAATCGGTTCAGTACTTACTGAATGAAAGAATTATTAAAAATAAACCAAAACTAAGTACATTAACAAAAAAACAAGTTAAATTCGGCTGTGCCGAATCTTTTATACCCTCCAAAATGTATAAAAATTAAAAAAAAAAGAAAAAATTGTCAGGGTCGTTTTTTTTGGGGGGGAGGGGAGTGGTGGGGTCGGGGGGGGGACATTGAGAGCACCTTCCCATTAATATAAATATATCAAATATTTCATATATTTAACAAAAATACAAAAAAACATGTAAAAAATTGTATTTTTTCAGAGGTTGGTTCAGTTCTTCAAGGGGGAACTTTTTTCCTCCTGGGCCGATTTTTCCCATTCGCGAATTTAACCTGCCTATGACCATGAGACATATTTGTGCCAAACTTCAGGAGTCTAGCTGTTTTATTTTGGACTGCATTGTGTTATCTACAGACAGACGGACGGACGGACAGACGGACATTCACAGAACGTCTTATAATCGATCATAGATCAATAACACCGCTCTACAAATCTGAGGTTTGTCTCTGCGTTTTGGATAAAACCAAAAAACTTGATAGGTTTTGGTGCCCCGATTCCAAAACAGTCACTCAAATTTTTCTATCACGTCACAATTTTGAGAAAATCGCGGTTTAAGTGTCAAAAAAGGCCCATTTTGACCATTTTTGGACGCCTATAAAATAAGATCCTGACATGCGAATGACGTGGTATCAAGCTCATTCGAAAGTGTGTAAATTTCTCTTTCAGACAAGATCAAATTTTCTTAAACTTTATTTTTTAAAATTGGTAAAAAAGTCATAAGCCGCAAGTGCTTTAAATCTAAAATTTACGTATGAATTTGTATGGAAATTTGTTAAAAAACACTGTGTAAATAAACTAGATATTTAAAAAATGGAAGGTTTTTTGCTAATGATTTTTTTACCATTTTAGAAAATTAAATTTTTAGAACATTGTATCTTATCTTTAAGAAAAAATTACACACTTTCGAATGAGCTTGATACCAAGTCATTCGCATGTCAGAATATTATTTTATAAGCTTTTAAAATGGGTCAAAAATGCCCTTTTTCGGCACTTTAACCGCGAATTATTCAAAATCCTGACGTGATAGACAAATTTGGGCTCCGGATTTGGAATCAGCGCAACAAACACTATCCAAATTACTTACCAGAACCCAATACGCATTTTCTTGTTGAGCTGTGTAATATATATACTTTATGGGGTCCCCGACCGATATTTCGATGCGTTACAAACGGAATGACAAAGTGAGTATACCCCCATACTGTGGTTGGAGGGTATAAAAACAAATTATCTTGCAATACATCAAAAAATTACGGAAATCGGTCGAACAGTTTTCGAGTTATCGCTATTTCAAAATTGCGAAAATGTCAGTTTTTTTCTACGTTCAAAAAATTTTTAAAAAAAATTTTAAAATTCTTTCCTTCGGCCCTTTCATGGATATTGAATTAATCTTTTATTCCAGCTTAAATTGAGCCAAATCCGATGATTTTAACCCGTTACGCGCTTATATCACAAGTTTTAGATTTTTGAAAAATTTTCACCAAAAGTTTGAAATTTTGAAAAATGAAAAAAAAAAATAAAACAAATTATCTTGCGATGCATCAAAAAATTTCTGAAATCGGTTAAGCGGTTTCCGAAATATCGGCATTTGAAATTTTTCAAAAAACTTCCAAAACTGTCGGTTATTTTGGATTTGACTCAAGTTAGTTTTAAATGAAATTTTGGCCGAAACTAATTTTAAATAAAACTTTATAAAAATATAATTTTTTTGCAACAAATCCGATAAAATTTGAAGAAAGAAGGTAAATAAATAAGTTCGAATCGGGGTATATACAGTTCGTTGTTTTGATTAAACGCGATTTTTTCAAAAACGGCTCATGCGACGATTTTTATTTTCGTGGAAATATAGTGGTGGGGAACCCCAGATTTATAATCAAGAAAGACATTTACAGTGATCGCAACTTGAGGTTAAAGTAGTTTCAGACAAAGTGTGACTTATTTTAATAGACGTTAGAAAGTCAATTCTGTTGGGTATCTTTAATTCCGCAAAACAAATTTGAAATTCTCACTGGTTTCAGTTTCTCATTTCCGACCAAGTGTGACTCATTTTAATAGACGTTGGAAAATTAAGACAATTCTGTTTGGTATTTTTAATTCCGCTTAACGAATTTAGAATTCTCACTGGTTTCATTTAAAAAAGTTTATAAAGACAATGATCGTTAGTTTCATTCAGAATATTATGAATGTAAAACAAAGAGTATTTTTCAATTATAATTTTTCAAGAGACATTTCTTATGGCATCCCTCATATTATTAATTATAAATGTAAGCAAATTAGAGTTTAACACAGAGCGAAAAAAAACAAAATTTTTTAATTATAATTAATTATAAACTAAACACAAAAAAAAATATATAATTCATGGTTATTAAGAAATTAAAAATATAAAAAAATAGATATTAAAAACGAAAAAGAAACATAAATTTAAAGTTAAAACTTTATTGATGAGCAATAAAGTTCAAGTTTAAAGTTCAGTGTTTGAAGACGGTAAGTGCCGTTGAATAAGGGCTTTGACACCATTAAGATTTGGTTGCCGGCTTAAAAAGGAGAGAAAGATTAAATCGGCATTCCAAATTTTTAAAAATCAATGTTACAGACAAAATTTGTCAACTTTGGATTTTTTTTAGAAAGTTTTAGTTAGGATTGTGATATTTTAAAAAAATATCACAATATTTAAATCCGTACCTCTAAAATGTTTATTTATTCAAATAACTAACATTTGTAAATGATAGTATTATTACTTCAGTATATCTATTAACTGTTATTTTTTTTTGTTTTTTAAATTCTCCAAAAAAATAAAAAAGAAATCCCATATAAACATATCGTGAACCTATATTCAAAATATGCCAACTCAAATTTGACGGAAATGAGTTTCCGATGGCAAATAGCTCCCCTATGTAATACCTATCTGCCATAAAAATTTCAGAGCAAAAAAATAATTTGTTGTCGTTTTACATCCATTTTTGTTATTCTGCTAACTCAAAGTACATATTTTTTTGGTGGAAATAAATGCCAACTCCCATTGTAAATTTCCAAAAAATTTTCAAAAAATTTAAAAAAAAAAAATAGACCACATATCTTATTGCATTTGCCATGCTAAACACGAATCTTGTAAAGATTTTGATATCTAATGACTGGTTCTCGAGATATTGCCATTTTGGAAATATCGGTAAATAGTGTTTGCAAAAAAAAAAATTGCTTATATTTATGTAACTTTCAAACTATTTATCAGATTGAAACATTATGAATGGGGCAAATAAAGTCAATGATATAAGCTTTCAAAATAGCCAGTTTGGAGTGACCCTATTGCAATACAGCGTGAGTTACAGAGTGCCAAAGTTGACCATCCTGAGATTAAAAGGCTTTCGGAGCTAGTAACTTTTAAAAATATGCAAAGATTTTTAATTTTTTGTTCAGTTTTTGCAATTACCGTACTAAGGATAACAAAAACCAAAAAAAAAAAAAAAATTTAAAAATTTTTCCAAAAAAAATGTATTTTTATTTTCCGACAAAATATGCCAACTCTAAAAAAATATTTGTTTTTTGATATAGTAATAAATGCCATCTCAAAAAAATACGCAAACCAGTGCAAAATATGAAATTTTTTGCATCGGTATAAATTATTTAGAATATTTAAACCATTTTATGGAAGGTACATTGTTTATTTTTGCAATAATATGCGAAATAACTAGTTTTTTAGCTCTCCTGAACAGTAAGCTTTTTCGAGTTAGCATTTATTGAATATAGTTCGACGATATATTTTTTTTTTTTTTACAAAACTAACAAACAAATCAGGATTTATCTTAGTTTTTTAAGTGTACAATCAACAATATGTATAAAATATTTAACAGTTATTTTTTGCAAAAGACATGTAGTATAAACTAATACTACGTACGCAGTTAACTATACAATAGGGTGGGGGAAAAAGCTCAAAAATTTCAGTGGATACAAATTGTAAATAAAGGAAATTTTCAAAAACCTTTAAAAAAGTCAACAAATTATAAAAGCTCTTCATTAAATCGGGAATGCTTATATATTAAACATGTTCTGATTTAATACCAAAAAAGCTTTTGCTTTAATCAAGCTTAAAAGCTATCGTTTTAAAAGTGTATGTTTAATGTCTTAAAAGTTTATGATTTCATGAACATAAATCAATAAATAAATCGTACATCCCCAGCAAAAACATAGTAATGAGTTGTGAAAAGTAATCATTAGCAAGTCCATTATTTATAATGAGTACCCATTACCATTAACATTATTTTAAGCCCAAAAGTAACTTCTTCTCAGTAATATGTTATAAAAGCACCTCTAAGTAATAATATCTTCTTGCACTTGCAGTTTTTAACCTTTACAATTCAATTAACTTAAAAAGTACTTAAAAACTAACAAGGGAAGTCTCCCTGGTGTCACCCTCCGATCTTCATGAAATTTGGATATGTTGTTAGGAACGAAAATTAATTCGACACGTATTTTTTTTTAGCGGCCCAAACTCATTTTTAGGGGGGGTCGATTTGTATGGGGGGAAATTGATCTTTTTCAGTTTTTTACGATTTACGCCTATTTAAACAAAATTAATATAGGCATGTGTGGTATCAGATTAAAGGTATTAAAAATACCTATCTCGTGGTGCTAACAACGGGCCAAAGAAGTTAATATTTTTCGACTTATTAACAAAAATGTCCTAAAATTTTGGTATTTTACTCAATATTACGAAAAGTTGTGCATGTTTGGACACGTTCTTAGCACACGTAGATAGGTTTTCCAAAGACCTTTCATTTGGTATGTAACATGACTAGGTTTCTTTGAACAGTATAGGAGATAAACGAAAAAAACTGAAAAATGGCCTTGTCTTCCCTCCTCCTTTTTACCCCCTAAATATGAATTTGGGCCGCTAAAAAAAAAATACGTGTCCCTTTATTTTTTCTGCTCTACAAAATAAAACCAGTTCCATAAAGATCCGCGGGTGACACTAGGGAGACTTCCCTTGTAAGTAAAAATTACGCAATTTTTAAGTTTTAGTAAAAACAAGTTAAATTTTAAAAGTTTTAATTAACTAATTATTTTATTTCTTATTGGTAATGGGTTTTTACTCCTTATTTGTAATCCGAGGCAGTAACTACTTATTTATCTCCATACTCTTCACTAGTTATTTTTGTCTCACGCCCTTTTTAAAATAATTAGTGTTTCATTCAATAAGTAACTACTGATTAACATCTCATTCGGATTACAAAACCCATTACTAGTAATGCCAATTTTAGCTGGGTCTATAAATGTCCAAAAAGCTTTGACCTTTATCATGGATTCTTAATATTTAAAATGCTCTTGATTAAATTAAAAAAAAATTAAAAATCTAAAAATCTCTTAATTAAATTTTTATGATTTTAAAAAGTTTATAGTTTAAAAGTTTTTAGATAGATTTAAATATTTTCGTAAATCGATTTATTCATA